>JAOXJP010024372.1:0-17134 GCA_025762735.1 Platanus orientalis
ATGTGTGTTGTTTTAGTCCACATGTCCTAACAATGGTTCAAACTAAGGCATGTGTGGGCTCATGGTGAACCATTCCATATATGATACAAAGTTGTGTAAGTGTCGGGTTCTGGTTCATGACTTCTAAGAATCATACGATTTTATACACACTATGGACATGGGGGCTTATTGTACACAACTTCCAAATTTGGTAAATAGTGATGGTCGTGCAGGCTTATAGTTCAAAACTCCTTTAGTTGTCCCAACGTGGTGTTTCTTAGAGCTAGTGGCGCATAAGTCTTAAATAGGGTATAAAGTTACGCACATGTGGAATGGGTAGCACAACTTCTACGAATGATAGAAAGTTGTGCATGTGGGGGATTGTCGTGTATAAGAACAACAACTGGTACAAAGTTACGCACATGTGCACTTTTAGTGCACAACTCCAAAAAATGATTCAACGTACGGCACGTGTGGGATCACACTACACAGTTCCCTAATATTGTACAAAGTTCTACTAGAGTGAGCAAGTGGTGCACAACTTATAAAAATTGCTCCAAGTTATACAAGTTTGGGATTGCTGTGGAGATCCATGAAATTATGTTCGAAGTTACGCTTGTGTGGGGTACTTGGGGAAAACTCATTGAAATAACAAAACATCTGCACGTTTGGGTATGTGGTGCAAAACTCCTCAAATAAGGCACAAAGTTCCGTACTTTTAGGTTGGCATGCATAACCTATAGAAATGGTGAGAAGTTGTGCACATGGAAGCTTATGGGGCGCAACCACTACAATTGGTCCAAACTTAAGTATGTGTATTGTTTTAGTCTGCATGTCCTAAAAATGGTTCAAACTAAGGCATGTGTGAGCTCGTGGTGAACCATTCCTATATATGACACAAAGTAGCGCATGTGGGGTCTTCTAGTGCATGGCTTGTAAAAATCGCACAATTTTATACATACTATGGACATGGGGGCATTGTTTACACAACTTCCAAATTTGGGAACAAGTGATGGTCGTGCCTGCTTCTTGTTGAAAGTGGTGTTTCTTAGAGCTAGTGGCGCATAAGTCTTAAATAAGGTATAAAGTTGCACACATGTGAGATGGGTAGCTCAACTTCTACAAATTGTGAAAAGTTGTGCATGTGGGGGACTATCGTGCATAACAACATCTACTAGTACAAAGTTACGCACATGTGCACTTTTAGTGCACAACTCCCAAAAGTGATTCAACGTACGGCTTGTGTGGGATCGAATTGCACAATTCCTAAACATTGTACAAAGTTAGGCTAGGGTGGGCACGTGGTGTACAACATATAAAAATTGCACCAAGTTATACAAGTTTAGGATTGGTGTGGCTATCTGCCAAATTATGTTCGAAGTTACGCTTATGTGGGGTACTTGGGGAAAACTCGTTCAAATAACTAAACTTCTGCATGTTTGGGATTGTGGTGTAAACCTTCTCAAATAAGGCACAATGTTCCGTACCTGTGGGTTGGGATGCACAATAGATACAAATGGTGAGAAGTTGTGCATGTGGAAGTTTAGAGTGCATAACCCCTACAATTTTTCTGAACTTAATCACGTGTGTTGTTTTAGTCCACATGTCCTAAAAATGGTTCAAACTAAGGCATGTGTGGGCTCGTGGTGAACCATTCCATATATGACACAAAGTTGTGCAAGTGTGGCCTTCTGGTGCACGGGCTTGTAAGAATCGGACGATTTTATACACACTATGGACATCGGGGCTTATTGTACACAACTTCCAAATTTGGTAAAAAGTGATGGTTGTGTAGGCTTATAGTTCAAAACTCCTTCAGTTATCCCAACGTGGTGTTTCTTAGAGCTAGTGATGCATAAATCTTAAATAGGGTATAAAGTTACGCACATGTGGAATGGGTATCACAACTTCTACGAATGGTACAAAGTTGTGCATGTGGGGGATTGTAGTGTATAACAACAACAACTGGTACAAAGTTATGCACATGTGCACTTTTAGTGCACAAATCCCAAAAATGATTCAACGAACGGCATGTGTGGGATCGTAGTGCACAGTTCCCAAATGTTGTATAGAGTTCTACTAGAGTGGGCACGTGGTGCACAACTTATAAAAATTGCTCCAAGTTATACGAGTTTGGGATTGCTGTGGAGATCTGCCAAATTATGTTCAAAGTTACGCTTGTGTGGGGTACTTGGGGAAAACTCATTCAAATAAGAAAACATCTCCACGTTTGGGCATGTGGTGCAAAGCTCCTCAAATAAGGAACAAAGTTCCGTACTTTTGGTTTGGGATGCACAACTTATACAAATGATAAGAAGTTGTGCATATGGAAGCTTACGGGGCGCAACTCCTACAATTGGTCCAAACTTAAGCTTGTGTGTTGTTTTAGTCCTCATGTCCTAAAAATGGTTCAAACTAAGGCATGTGTGGGCTCGTGGTGAACCATTCCATATATGATGCAAAGTTGTGCAAGTGTGGCCTTCTGGTGCATGGCTTGTATGAATCGGACGATTTTATAAACACTATGGACATGAGGGCTTATTGTACACAACTTCCAAATTTCGTAAAAAACGATGGTCGTGCTGGCTTATAGTTCAAAACTCCTTCAGTTGTCCTAAAGTGGTGTTTCTTAGAGCTAGTGGTGCATAAGTCTTAAATAGGGTATAAAGTTACGCACATGTGAGATGGGTAGCATAACTTCTACGAATGGTACAAAGTTGTGCATGTGGGGGATTGTCGTGTATAACAACAGCAACTGGTACAAAGTTGCGCACATGTGCACTTTTAGTGCACAACTCCAAAAAATGATTGAACGTAACGCATGTATGGGATCGCACTACACAATTCCCAAATATTGTACAAAGTTATACAAGAGTGGGATTGCTATGGAGATCTGCCAAATTATGTTCAAAGTTACGCTTATGTGGGGTACTTGAGGAAACTCATTGAATTAACAAAACATCTGCATGTTTTGGCATGTGGTGCAAAACTCCTCAAATAAGGCACAAAGTTCCATACTTTTGGGTTGGGATGCACAATTTATGCATATGGTGAGAAGTTGTGCACATGGAAAGCTTACGGGGTGTAACCCCTATAATTGGTTCGAACTCAGGCATGTGTGTTGATTTAGTCCACATGTCCTAAAAATGGTTCAAACTAGTGCACAGCTTGTAAAATCGTACAATTTTATACACACGATGGACAAGGGGGCATTTTGTTCACAATTTCCAAATTTGGTAAAAAGTGATGGTCATGCCTACTTGTAGTTTAAACTCCTTCAGATGTCCCAAGGTGGCGTTTCTTAGAGCTAGTGGCGCATAAGTCTTAAATATGGTATAAAGTTATGAATGGTGCAAAGTTCTGCATGTGGGGGATTGTCATGCATAACAACAACTACTGGTACGAAGTTACGCACATGTTCACTTTTAGTGCACAACTCCCAAAAATGATTCAACGTATGGCATGTGTGCCATTGGACTACACAATTCCTAAACATTGTACAAAGTTATGCAATAGTGGGCACGTGGTGGACAACTTATAAAAATTGCATCAAGTTATACAAGTTTAGGATTGGCGTGGATATCTGCAAATTATGTTCGAAGTTACGCTTGTGTGGTGTACTAGGGGAAAACTCATTCAAATAACAAAACTTCTGCACGTTTAGGCTTGTGGTGCAAAACTTCTCAAATAAGGCACAAAGTTTCATACTTGTGGGTTGGGATGGACAACATATTTAAATGGTGAGAAGTTGTCCACACAGAAGCTTACGGTGCGCTACCCCTACAATTTTTCAGAACTTAATCATGTGTGTTATTTTAGTCCACATGTTCTAAAAATGGTTCAAACTAAGGCATGTGTGGGCTCGTGGTGAACCATTCCATATATGATACCAAGTTGTGCAAGTGTGGGCTTTTGGTGCACGGCTTGAAAGAATAGCACGATTTTATACACACTATGGACACGGGGGCTTATCGTACACAACTTCCAAATTTGGTAAAAAGTGATGGTTGTGCAGGCTTGTAGTTCAAAACTCCTTCAGTTGTCCTGAAGTGGTGTTTCGTAGAGCTAGTGGGACACAAGTCTTAAATACGGTATAAAGTTACGCACATGTGAGATGGGTAGCACAACTTCTACAAATGGTACAAAGTTGTGCATGTGGGGGATTGTCATTCATAACAATGGCAATTGGTACAAAGTTACGCACATATGCACTTTTAGTGCATAACTTCAGAAAAGGATTCAACATAATGCATGTGTGGGATCACACAGCACAATTGCCAAATATTGTACAAAGTTATACAAGAGGGGGCACGTGGTGCACAACTTATAAAAATTGCACCAAGTTATATAGGTTCGGGTTTGTTGTGGATATCTGCCAAATTATGTTTGAAGTTACGCTTGTGTGGGGTACTAGGGGAAAACTCATTCAAATAACAAAACATCTGCACGTTTGGACATGTGGTGTAAGACTCCTCAAATAAGGCACAAAGTTTAGACTTTTGGGTTGGGATGCACAACTTATACAAATCGTGAGAAGTCGTGCACGTGGAAACTTATGGGGCACAACCCCTACAATTGGTCCCAACTTAAGTATATGTGTTGTTTTAGTCCACATGTCCTAAAAATGGTTCAAACTAAGGCATGTGTGGGCTCGTGGTGAACCATTCCTAAATATGATAAAAAATTATGCAAGTGTGGGCTTCTAATGCACAGCTTGTAAAAATCACACGATTTTATACACACTATGAACATCGGGGCATTTTGTACATAACTTTCAAGTTAAGTAAAAAGTGATGGTCGTGCCTGCTTATAGTTTAAAACTCCTTCAAATGTCCCAAAGTAGTGTTTCTTTGAGCTTGTGGCACATAAGTCTTAAATACGGTATAGAGTTACGAACATGTGAGATGGGTTACACAACTTCTATGAATGGTGCAAAGTTGTGCATGTGGGTGATTGTCATGCAAAACAAAACCTACTGGTACAAAGTTACGCACGTGTGCACTAGTAATGCACAACTCCCAAAATTATTCAACGTACTGCATGTGTGGGATTGAACTGTGTAATTCTCAAATATTGTATCAAGTTATGCAGGAGTGGGCACGTGCTGTACAACTTAAAAAAATTGCACCATGTTATGCAAATTTGATATTGGTGTGGATATCTGCCAACTTATGTTCGAAGTTACGCTTGTGTGGGGTACTAGGGGAAAACTCGTTCAAATAACAAAACTTTTGCACTTTTAGGCTTGTGGTGCAAAACTTCTCAAATAAGGCACAAAGTTTCGTACGTTTGGGTTGGGATGCACAACTTATAGAATTGGTAAGAAGTTTTGCACGTGGAAGCTTACTGTGCACAACCCCTATAATTGGTCCGAACTAAGGATGAGTGTTCTTTTTGTCCACATGTCCTAAAAATGGTTCAAACAAAGGCATGTGTGGGCTCGTGGGGAACCATTGCTAAATATGATACATAGTTGTGCAAGTGTGGGCTTTAGGTGAATAGCTTGTAAAAATCGCACAATTCTATACACATTATGCACCTGGGGGCTTATTGTTCATAATTTCCAAATTTGGTAAAAAGTGATGGTCGTGCTGGCTTGTAGTTCAAAACTTGTTTAGATGTCCAAAAGTGGTGTTGCTAAGAGCTGGTGGTGAATTAGTCTTAAATAGTTGTATAATGTTACGCACATGTTAAATTGGTAGCACAACTTCTACTAATGGTACAAAGTTGTGCTTGTGGGGGATTGTCGTGCATAACATTTACTGGTACAAAGTGATGCACATGTGCACTTTTAATGCACAACTCTAGAAACTGATTCAACCCAAGGCATGTCTGGGATGGCACTGCACAATTCCTAAATATTGTACAAAGTTATGCAAGAGTGGGCACGTGGTGCACAACTTATAAAAATTGTACCATGTTATCCTAGTTTGGGATTGGCGTGGATATTTGCCAAATTATGTTCAAAGTACACTTGTGTGGGGTACTGGGGGAAAACTCGTTCAAATAAAGCACAAAGTTCCGTACGTGTGGGATAGGATGCACAACATATACAAATAGTGAGAAGTTGAGCACGTGGAAGCTTACGGTGCGCAACCCCTACAATTGGTCTGAACTTAAGTATGTGTGTTTTCTTAGACAACATGTCCTAAAAATGGTTCAAACTTGGGCATGTGTGGGCTCGTGGTGAGCCATTCCTAAATATGGTACAAAATTGTGCAAGCGTGGGCTTCTGGTGCGCGGGTTATAAAAATCGCACTATCTTATACACATTATTCACATGGGGGCTTATTTTACACAACTTCCAAATTTGTTCAGTATTTGTTGTGCACAACAACAAATACTGGTACAAACTTACGCACGTGTAGACTTTTAATGCATAAATCGCAAAAATGATTCAACATAAGGCATGTGGGGGACCGCACTGCATAATTCCTAAATATTGTACAAAGTTTTGCAAGAGTGGGCATCTGCCAAATTCTATTCGAAGTTACGCTTGTGTGGGGATTAGGGGAAATCTCATTCAAATAACATCACTTCTACATGTTTGGGCTTGTGCTGTAAAACTACTCAAATAAGGCACAAAGTTCTGGACGTGTGGGTTAGGATGAAGAACTTATACAAATGGTGAGAAGTTATGGATGTGGAAGCTTACTTTGTGCAACCCCTACAATTGGTCCGAACTTAAGCATGTGTGTTGTGTTAGTTCACATGCCCTAAAAATGGTTCAAACTAAGGCATGTGTGGGCTCGTGGTGAACCATTCCTATATATGATACAAAATTATGCAAGTGTGGGAATCTGGTGCATAGCTTGTAAAAATCGCACGATTTTATACACATTATAGACATGGGGGCTTATTGTACATGACTTCCACATTTGGTAAAAGGTGATGGTCATGCAAGCTTTTAGTTCAAAACTCATTCAGATGTCCTGAAGCGGTGCTTCTTAGAGGTAGTGGCACATAAGACTTAAATACAGTATAAAGTTATGTAGATGTGAGTTGGGTAGCACAACTTCCACGAATGGTAAAAAGTTGTGCATGTGTGGGATTGTCGTGCATAACAACAGCTACTAGTGCAAAGTTACGCATGCATGCACTTTTAGTGCTCAACTCTGAAAAATGATTCAACGTAAGGAATGTGTGGGATCGCATTGCGCAATTCCTAAATATTGTACAAAGTTATGCAAGAGTGGGCATGTGGTGCACAACTTATAAAAATTGCACCAAGTTATAAAAGTTTGAGATTGGTGTGGATATAAAATTACACCAACTTATCTGCCCAATCATGTTCGAAGTTATGGTTGTTGGGTACTAGGGGAAAACTTGTTCAAATAACAAAACTTCTGCACGTTTTGCCTTGTGGTGCACGACTTCTCAAACAAGGCCCAAAGTTCCCTACATGTGGGTTGGGATGCACAACTTATACAAATGGTGAGAAGTTGTGCACGTAGAAGCTTACGGTGCACAACCCCTACAATTGGTCCGAACATAAGCATTTTTGTTTTTTTAGTCCACATGTCCTAAAAATGGTTCAAGCTAAGGCATGTGTGGGCTCGTGGTGAACCATTCCTGTATATGATAAAAAGTTGTGCAAGTTTGGGCTTTTGGTGGATGGCTTGTAAAAATCGCACTATTTTTTATACATGGGGTCTTATTGTTCACAACTCCCAAATTCGGTAAAAAACGATGGTCATGCAGGCATGTAATTCAAAATTGGTTGAGATGTCCCAAAGGAGTGTTTCTTAGAGCTAGTGGTGCATAATTCTTATATACGATATAAAGTTCCGCACATGTGAGATGGATAGCACAACTTCTACGAATGGGACAAAGTTGTACCTGTGGGGGATTGTCATGCATAACAACAAATACTGGTACAAAGTTATGCACATGTGCACTTTTAGTGCATTACTCCCAAAAATGATTCATCGTAAGTCATGTGTGAGATTGCACTTCAAAATTCCTAAATATTGTACAATGTTACGCAAGAGTGGGCACGTTGTGCACAACTTATAAAAATTGCACCAGGTTATACAAGTTTAGAATTGGTGTGGATATCTTCCAAATTTTGTTCGAAGTTATGCTTGTGTGGGGTGCTAGGGGAAAACTCATTTAAATAACATCACTTCAGCACGTTTGGGCTCATGGTGCAAAACTCCGCAAATAAGGCATAAAGTTCTGTACGTGTCGGTTGGGATGCTTAACTTATACAAATGGTGAGAAGTTGTGCACGTGGAAGCTTACGGTGCTCAACCCCTACAATTGGTGCGATCTTAAGCATGTGTCATCTTTTAGTCCACATGTCCTAAAATTGGTTCAAACTACTGCATGTGTGGGCTCGTGCTGAACCATTCCTATATATGATACAAAGTTGTGCAAGTGTGGGCTTCTGGTGCACGGCTTATAGAAATTGCACTATTTTATACACCTTATGGACATGGGGGCTTATTGTACACAACTTCCAAATTTAGTAAAAAGTGATGGTCATGCAGGCTTGTAGTTCAGAAGTCACTCAAATGTCCTAAATTGGTGTTTGTTAGACCTAGTGGCACATAATTCTTAAATACGGTAGAAAGTTATGCACATGTGAGATGTGTAGCACAACTTTTATGAATGGTACAAAGTTGTGTATGTGGGGATTGTCATGCATAACAACAACTACTGGTGCAAAGTTATGCACGTGTGCACTTTTAGTGCACAATGCCCAAAAATGATTCAACATAAGGCAACTGTGGTCTAGCAATGCAAAATTCCTAAATATTGTAGAAAGTTTGCAGGAGTGGGCACTTGGTGCACAACTTATAAAAATTGCACCATGTTACACAAGTTTGGTATTGGTGTGGATGTCTGCCAAATTATATTAAAAGTTACGCCTGTGTGGGGTACTTGTGGAAAACCCGTTCAAATAACAGAACTTCTGCACGTTTTGGCTTATGGTGCAAAACTTCTTAAATAAGACACAAAGTTCCGTAGGTGTGGGTAGGGATGCACAACTTATACAAATGGTGATAAGTTGTGCATGTGTAAGCTTATGGTGCGTAACACCTACAATTGGTCCGAACTTAACCATTTGTGTTCTTTTAGTCCACATGTCCTAAAAATGGTTCAAACTAAGGCATATGTGGGCTCGTTGTGAACCATTCCTAAATATGATACAAGGTTGTGTAAGTGTGGGCTTCGGGTGCACAGCATGTAAAAATCTCACGATTTTATACACATTATGCACATGTGGGATTATTGTACACAACTTCCAAATTTCGAAAAAAGTGATGGTCGTGCAGGTTTGTAGTTCAAAACTCATTCAGATGTCCTAAAATGGTGTTTCTTAGAGCTAGGGTGCGTAAGTCTTAAATGCGGTATAAAGTTATGCACTTGTTAAATGGGTAACAACACTTCTACGAATGGTACAAAGTTGTGTGTGTGGGGGATTGTCATGCATAAAAACAAATACTGGTACAAAGTTACGCACATGTGCACTTTTACTGGATAACTCATAAAAATGATTCAATGTAAGGCATGTGTGGAATTGCACTACACAATTCCTAAATATTGTACAAAGTTATACAAGAGTGGGCATATGGTGCACTACTTATAAAAATTGCACCAAGTTATACAAGTTTAGGATTGGTGTGGATATTTGCATAATTATATTTGAAGTTACGTTTGTGTGGGGTACTTGGGGAAAACTTGTTCAAATAAGAAAACTTCTGCACGTTTGGTCTTGTGGTGCAAAACACCTCAAAGAAGGCACAAAGTTCTATACATGTGGGTTAGGATGCACAACTTATACAAATGGTGAGAAGTTGTGTACGTAGAAGCTTAATGTGTGCAACCCCTATAATTGGTCTAAACTTAAGCATGTGTGTGTTCTTTTTGTCCACATGTCCTAAAACTGGTTCAAACTAAGGCATGTGTGGGTTCGTGCTGAACCACTCCTATATATGATACATAGTTGTGCTAGTGTTGGCTTTTGGTGCACGGCTTGTAAAAATCGCACTATCTTATATACATTATGGACATGGGGGCTTATTATACATAACTTCCAAATTTGGTAAAAAGTGATGGTCATGTAGGCTTGTAGTTCAAAACTCATTCAGATGTCCTAAAGCGGTGTTTCTTAGATCTAGTGGCGCATAATTCTTAAATACAATAGAAACTTACGCACATGTGAGATGGGTAGCACAACTTCTACGAATGGTACAAAGTTGTGCATGTGGTGGGATTGTCATGCATAATAACAACTACTAGTGCAAAGTTACTCACTTGTGCACTTTTAGTGCACAACACAAAAAAATGATTCAACATAAGGCATGTGTGGGATCGCATTGCACAATTCCTAAATATTGTACAAAGTTATGCAAGAGTGGGCGCAAGGTGCACAACTTATAAAAAATTGGACCAAGTTGTACAAATTTGGGATTGGTTTGGATATCTGTTAAATTATGTTCAATGTTACGCTTGTGTGGGGTACTTTTGGAAAACCCGTTCGAATAACAAAACTTCTACATGTTTGGGCTTGTGGTGCAAAACTCTTCAAATAAGACACAAAGTTCTGTACGTGTGGGTTGGGATGCACAACTTATTCAAATGGTGAGAAGTTATGCACATGCAAGCTTAATGTGCATAACCCCTACAATTGGTCTGAAATTAAGCATGTGTGTTGGTTTAGTCCACATGTCCTAAAATTTGTTCAAACTAAGACTTGTGTGGGCTCATTCTGAACCATTCCTATATATGATACAAAGTTGTGCAAGTGCGGGCTGCTGGTGCACGGCTTATAAAAATCGCACTATTTTATACACATTATGGACATGGGGGCTTATTGTACATAACTTTCAAATTTGGTAAAAAGTGATGGTCATGCAGGCTTTTAGTTCAAAACTCATTCAGAGGTCCTAAATTGGTGATTCTTAGACCTAGTGGCGTATAATTCATAAATAAGGTAGAAAGTTACGCACATGTGAGATGGGTAACACAACTTCTATGAATGATACAAAGTTGTGCATGTGGGGGATTCTAGTGCATAACAACAACTACTGGTGCAAAGTTACGCAAGTGTGTACTTTAAGTGCACAACGCCCAAAAATGATTCAACCTAAGGCATGTGTGGGATCACACTGTACAATTCCTAAATATTGCACAAAGTTCTATACGTGTGGGTTGGGATGCACAACTGATACAAATGGTGAGAAGTTGTGCACGCGGAAGCTTACCGTGCGCAACCACGACAATTGGTCTGAACTTAGGCATGTTTGTTCTTTTAGTCGCCATGACCTAAAAATTGTTCAAAGTAAAGCATGTGTGGGCTCGTGGTGAACCATTCCTAAATATGATACAAAGTTGTGCAAGTGTGGGCTTCGGGTGCTCAGCTTGTAAGAATCGCCCGATTTTATACACATTATGTAGATGGGGGCTTATTGTACACAACTTCCAAATTCAGAAAAAAGTGAAGGTCGTGCAGGCTTATAGTTTAAAACTCATTTAGATGTCCTAAAACGGTGTTTCTTAGAGCTAGTGGTGCAAAATTCTTAAATACTGTATAAAGTTATGTACATGTGAGATGGGTAGCACCACTTCTACGAATGGTACAATGTTGTGCGTATGGGGATTGTCATGCATAACAATAAATACAAGTAATAAGTTACGCACGTGTGCACTTTATTGCACAACTCATAAAAATGATTCAATGTAAGGCATGTGTGGGATTGCACTGCACAATTCCTAAATATAGTACAAAGCTATACAAGAGTGGGCACGTGGTGCACAACTTATAAAAATTGCACCAAGTTATACAAGTTTTGGACTGGGGTAGAAATTTGCTAAATTATGTTTGAAGTTACGCTTGTGTGGGGTACTTGGGGAAAACTCGTTCAAATAACAAAACTTCTGCATGTTTGGTCTTGTGGTGTTTAACTCCTCAAATAAGGCATAAAGTTCCGTACGTGTGGGTTGGGCTGCCCAACTTATACAAATGGTGAGAAGTTGTGCAAGTGGAAGCTTAATGTGTGCAACCCCAATAATTGGTCCAAATTGAAGCATGTTTGTTCTTTTAGTCCACATGTTCTAAAAATGGTTCAAACTAGGGCATGTGTCGGCTCATGCTAAACGATTACTATATATGATACAAAGTTGTGCAAGTGTTGGCTTCTGGTGTATGGCTTGTAAAAATTGCACTATTTTATACACATTATGGACATGGGGGCTTATTGTAAAAAACTTCCAAATTTGGTAAAAAGTGATGGTCGTGCGGGCTTTTAGTTCAAAACTCATTCAGATGTCCCAAAGCAGTGTTTCTTAGAGCTAGTGGCGCATATGTCTTAAATACAGTATAAAGTTGCGCACATGTGAGATTGGTAGCACAACTTCCACGAATGGTACAAGGTTGTGCATGTGGGGGATTGTTGGGCATAACAACAACTACTGGTGCAAAGTTACCCACATGTGCACTTTTAGTGCACAACGCCCAAAAATGATTCAACGTAAGACATGTGTGGGATCGCACTGCACAATTCCTATATATTGTATAAAGTTATGCAAGAGTGGGCACGTGGTGCACAACTTATAAAAGTTGCACTAAGTTATACAAGTTTGGGATTGGTGTGGATATCTGTGAAATTATGTTCAATGTTACGCTTGTGTGGGGTACTTGTGGAAGACCCGTTCGAATACAAAACTTCTGCATGTTTGGGCTTGTGGTGCAAAACACTTGAAAAAAGGCACAAAGTTCCGTATGTGTGGGTTAGGATGCACAACTTATACAAATGGTGAGAGTTGTCCACGTGCAAGCTTAATGTGCAAAACCCCTACAATTGGTCTGAACTTAAGCATGTGTATTGTTTTAGTCCACATGTCCTAAAAATGGTTCAAACTAAGGCATGTGTGGGCTCGTGTTGAACCATTCTTATATATGATACAAAGTTGTGTAAGTGTGGGCTTCTGGTGCACACCTTATAGAAATTGCACTATTTTATACACATTATGGGCATGGGGGTTTATTGTACATAACTTCCAAATTTGGTAAAAAGTGATGGTCGTGCAGGCTTGTAGTTCACGACTCACTCAGATGTCCTAAATTGGTGTTTCTTAGACCTAATGGCACATAATTCTTAAATACGGTAGAAAGTTACGCACATGTGAGATGGGTAGCACAACTTCTATGAATGGTACAAAGTTGTGTATGGGGGGGATTCTTGTGCATAGCAGCAACTACTGGTGCAAAGTTACGCACGTGTGCACTTTAAGTGCACAACGCCCAAAAATGATTCAACGTAAGGCATGTGTGGGATCGCAATGCACAATTCCTAAATATTGTACAAAGTTATGCAAGAGTGGGTACCTGATGTATAACCTATAAAAATTGCACCAAGTTATACAAGTTTGGGATTGGTGTCGATATCTGCCAAATTACGTTTGAAGTTATGCTTGTGTGGGGTACTTGGGGAAAACTCGTTCAAATAACAAAACTTCAGCCCGTATAGGCTTGTGGTGCAAAACTTTGTAAATAAGGCACAAAGATCCATACGTGGAGGTTGGGATGCACAACTTATACAAATCATGAGAAGTTATGCACGTGAAAGCTTACAGTGCATAACCTCTACAATTGGTCCGATCATAAGCAAGTGTGTTCTTTTAGTCCACATGTCCTAAAAATGGTTCAAACTAAGGCATGTGTGGGTTTGTGGTGAACCATTCCTATATATGATACAAAGTTGTGCAAGTGTGGGCTTTTGGTGCACAGCATGTTAAAATTTCACGATTTTATACATATTATGGATATGGGGGCTTATTGTACCCAACTTCCAAATTTTGGTAAAAAGTGATGGTCGTGTAGGCATGTAGTTCAAAACTCATTCAGATGTCCTAAAGTTGTGTTCCTTAGACCTAGTGGTGCAAAATTCTTAAATACGGTGTAAAGGTATGAACATGTGAGAGGGGTAGCACAACATCTACGAATGGTACAAAGTTGTGCATGTGGGGGGTTGTCATGCATAAAAACAAGTACTGGTGAAAAGTTACGCACGTGTGCACTTTTAGTGCACAAGACCCAAAAATTACTCAACGTAAGCCATGTGTGGGATCGCATTGCACAATTCCTAAATATTGTACGAAGTTATGCAAGAGTGGGCACGTGGTGCATAACTTGTAAAAATTGCACCGAGTTATACATGTTTGGAATTGGTGTGGATATCTGCCAAATTATGTTCAAAGTTGTGCTTGTGTGGGATACTGGGGAAAACTCATTCAAATAACTAAACTTTAGCACGTTTGGGCTCGTGGTGCAAAAGTCATCAAATAACGCACAAAGTTCTGTACGTGTGGGATGGGATGCACAACTTATACAATTGGTGAGAAGTTATGCACGTGGAAGTTTCATGTGCACAGCCCCTACGACTAGTCTGAACTTAAGCATGTGTGTTCTTTTAGTCCACATGTCCTAAAAATGGTTCAAACTAAGGCATGTGTGGGCTCGTCGTGAACCATTTCTCAATATGATACAAAGTTCTACACGTGTGGGCTTCTGCAGCACGGCTTGTAAACATTGCACGATTTTATACACATTATGGACTTGGGGCCTTATTGTACACAAGTTCTAAATTTGGAAAAAAGTGATGGTCATGCAGGCTTGTAGTTCAAAACTCATTCAGATGTCCTAAAGTGGTGTTTCTTAGACCTAGTGGTGGAAAAGTCTTAAATACGGTATAAAGTTACGCACATGTGAGATGGGTAGCATAACTTCTACGAATGGTACAAATTTGTGCATGTGGGGGATTATCGTGCATAACAACAAATACTGGTACAAAGTAATGCGCGTATAGACTTTAAGTGCACAACTCCCAAAAATGATTCAATGTAACCACGTGTGGGAGCACACTGCACAATTCCTAAATAGTTTACAAAGTTATGCAAGTGTGGGCACATCGTGCACAACTAATAAAAATTGCACCAAGTTATACAAGTTTGGGATTTGTGTGGATATATGCCAAATTATGTTTGAAGTTAGGCTTATGTGGGGTACTAGGGGAAAACCTGTTCGAATAACAAAACTTCCGCATGTTTGGGCTTATGCAAAACTCTTCAAATAAGGCACAAAATTCCGTATGTATGGGTTGGGATGCATAACTTATACAAAAGGTGAGAAGTTGTCCACGTGGAGGCTTAAGGTGCGCAACCCCTACAATTGGTCTAAACTTAAGCATGTGTGTTGTTTTAGTCTACATGTCCTACAAATGGTTCAAACTAAGGCAAGTGTGGGCTCATGCTGAACCATTCCTATACATCAAACAAAGTTATGCAAGTGTGGGCTTCTGGTGCGCGGCTCGTAAAAATCGCACAATTTTATACACATTATGCACATGGAGGCTTGTTGTACACAACTTCCACATTAGTTAAAAAGTGATGGTCGTGCAGGCTTATAGTTCAAAACTCATTCAGTTGTCCTAAAGTGGTGTTTTTTAGACTTAGTGGCGCATTATTCTTAAATGCGATGCAAAGTTACGCACATGTGAGATGGGTATCACCACTTCTACGAATGGTACAAAGTTGTGCATTTGGGGGATTGTCATGCATAACAACAAATACTGGTACACAGTGCTGCACGTGTGCACTTTTAGAGCACAACTCATAAAAATGATTCAACGTAAGGCATGTGTGGGATTGCACTACACAACTCTTAAATATTGTACAAAGTTATACAAGAGTGGGCACATGGTGAACAACTTATAAAAAGTGGGCCAAATTATACAAGTTTGGGATTGTTGTAGATATCTGCCAAAGAGGTGTTTCTTAGACCTAGTGGCGCATAATTCTTAAATACGGTACAAAGTTATGCACATGTGAGATTGGTAGCACAACTTCTACGAATGGTACAAAGTTGTGTATGTGGGGAATTGTTGTGCATAACAACAAGTACTGGTACAAACTTATGCACGTGTACTGTTTTAATTCACAACTCCCAAAAATGATTCAACATAATGCATGTATGGGATCGCACGGCAGAAGTCCTAATTATTCTACAAAGTTATGCAAGAGTGGTCACGTGGTGCACAACTTATAAAAATTGGACCAAGTTATACAAGTTTGGGATTGGTGTCGATATCTACCAAATTATATTCGAAGTTACGCTTGTGTGGGGTACTTGGGGAAAACTTATTCAAATAACAAAACTTCTGCACCTTTAGGCTAGTGGTGCTCTCTGCATAGAAGGCATAAAGTTCTGTGCATGTGGATTGGGATGCACAACTTATGTAAATGGTGAGAAGTTGTGCACGTGGAAGCTTGCGGTGTGCGACCCCTACAATTGGTCCGAACTTAAGCACGTGTGTTCTTTTAGTCCACATGTCCTAAAAATGGTTCAAACTAAGGTATGTGTGGGTTCGTAGTGAACCATTCCTATATATGATACAAAGTTGTGAAAGTGTGTGCTTCTGGTGCACGGCTTGTAAAAATCGCACTATTTTATACACATTATGGAGATGTGGGCTTATTGTGCTCAACTTTCAAATTTGGTAAAAAGTGATGGTCGTACAGGCTTGTAGTTCAAAACTCATTCAGATGTCCTATAGTAGTGATTCTTAGAGCTAGTGGCACATAAGTCTTAAATACGTATAAAGTTATGCACATGTGAGATGGGTAGCACAACTTCTACGAATGGTACAAAGTTGTGCATGTGGGGCATTGTCGTGCATAACAACAAATACTGGTACAAAGTTATGCACGTGTGCACTTTTAGTGCATAACTCCCAAATATGATTCAACGTAAGTCATGTGTGGGATCGCACTACACAAGTCCTAAATATTCTACAAAGTTATGCAAGAGTGGGTACGTCGTGTCCAACGTATAAAAATAGCATCAAGTTTTCCAAGTTTGGGATTGATGTGGATATCTGCTGAATTATGTACGAAGTGAAAGGAAGTTTACCGTTTTTGAACAAAGAAATTAGTAAAATTCATTTAAACAACCACATATCTAGGAATGTTGACAACAATAGAGGCAATGTAGGAATGTTGACAACAATAGAGATCTGGTTATCAAATAATTTTTCCATGAAAGATCTTGGTGATGCATCCTACATCTTGGAAATCAAACTCCTTAGGGATAGGAAGAACAAGATGATAGGATTATCTCAGACCAATTACATAGATAAAATTCTGGCAA
>JAOXJP010024381.1:0-17134 GCA_025762735.1 Platanus orientalis
TTAAATCTTCAAGATTTGAAGGTTTTTCTTCAAAAAGATTGTAAGATTTAAGCAATACAACGATTTTGTAGCAACAACAATATTTTTGCAGAGCTTCAATATGAGTTTAGGGGGATTCTATGAGAAATCCCCCAAAAAATACAGGTTTTAACGTCTTTGTGGTTAGAACGACGATCTTGGCATCCGGATCGTCCGATCCATATCCGGATCGTCATATCTGGCTTCCAGGATCGGTGCGACAAACAAAAATGCAATGTATCGTCTGATCCAATTTTCGGATCGTCTGATACGAAACGATCCAGTGCCGTATCGGACAATATGGAGACTAGATCGTCCGATACATGCAGGATCGCGAGTTGCCTTTGAATATCGGACCGGACTAGGGCGATCCCGATATAGATCGTTCGATACGATCTCGTATCGTTCGAGATTTAAAACCATGCTCCGGAGCAATGAACTAGCATGGAGGAGGGACAACCATTTTCATGTCGATGCCTACAATCCTCACAGGTTTGCTCGCTAATTCTCCTGTTTCCAGAGACTTGTTTCATTCCCTACCCGCATAAAAATAGTGGGTAAAGCAATTAGCCTGGAGAAGATTCAAGAAGCCTATCTATATTTTGTGAGGTTAGACGCAGGCAACCAGGTGGTTATTCTTGAAGAAATGGCTGAGCAAGACAACCTCTAATTTGATTACCGTTATGCCAAGTGGTGATATAATTTATTCTTTTCAATTGTAAGATACGAGGACTGGGATAACTCCCACGTTATTTTTTATGACTGTCAAGGTACTGTAATAATGGCTGACAAATCCCGGAATAAGGCTTTAGCCAAGAAGACATCGACTGTCCAATGGCCTAAGAGATCCATTAAGCAGTCGAGGGGCCATCAAGAAGATACGAAGCCAATTCCACCATCTCTCTCAGCCACTGAAGAAGAAGAAGAGCAACCAAATAAATTGAAGAGGAAGAGGGGTGTAAGAACCAAATCGCATGGGAGAAAACCTCAATGCATTCCCTCTTCTGACCGGGCAAGAGAGCCTGAACGGATGCTGCCCATCCATGAAGATGACTTTGAAGACATTGGGGGTTATCCTATTGAAGAGCCCCAACATACAACAAGGGGAACGAAACAGCGCGAAATCCCCTCTGTTAAAGAGTTTGTGTCAGGGGGAAAGTCCCTTGAGGAGCAGAGGCAATTAGCCGACATATTGCCAGTGATGCAAGAGCAGGGCTTAGTGCAGCCTTTTAACCGTCCCTCCATATTTCTACTGAGAGAAGGGTTAAACCAGAGTCCTATAGACTGAGATATTGCTCTTGCTAGGCTCGAAGTGCCTAGAAGATCACTAGGGCCATCGGGTATTCAGCGCTATGCCTCCCGTCACCAATTATTTGGAGTTTGCAGCGTGATCTGGAGAGAGTTGGAGGCTTTATGGCAGCATGGGGCGACTGTGCATGAATTGGTTATCACTATGAACGGGTATGACTTAGAGGGTCACTTCCTAGATTATGTTTTTAAGGTGACTGGCATCACAAGGGAGCTTCGAGCATACATCCCCGCCGGCCAGGACATTTCCTCAGTGACCCGCGACTCGCTTCCCAGTTTCATAGAAAATATCAGGAAGGAGTTGGCGACCACAGGAAGGAGTCTACCCTTTGTGACATTTGAGTCCGCCCATGGGACCGTAGAGAAGTACTTAGGAGCAGATGAGGTGTTTCGTTTTGCGGTCGAGTACTCCCTTGCTACCGATCAACTTACTCATTTTATTGGTGAGCCCAACAATGAAGAAGAATCGGTGACTCAAGTCCAACAAGCCTTAATTGCATCACGTGAGACGGCCAGACAAGAGCCTATGTCCCTTTCAAAGGGAAGGGCGTCGTTGAGGACGATGAATCCACATGTGTTGCTGGAGAAGGGGCCTCTTCAAGTGTTTGGGAGGTTGGTGGGTCCTCCCACACACCTTTTAAGCAAGAGCCATGGAATCCTCCTTCACCAACACCCTCTGGCGAACATACCCAGGTAAGCCAATGTATATTTGCAACTTTAATACACCTCATTTTATCATTTCGAGTTCTTTTGTTCTCATGATCATTTGCCAACAGGCTTCCACAGAAGATTTGGCAGAGCCAACACCCCTTGAGGTGCAAAGACCAGCCATTGATGAGAGCCATCCTTAGGTGACCGAAACAGAGGAACACCGTGTCCCAAGGACAGATTTGGGGACCAAACAAGCAGATAAGGCCCATCCTGTCATCACTCTTGAGGACCAACGAGACCTGGTCGAATCAGTGTTGGGCATGAATTTTGAGGGAGCAGATATGAACTCTTCGCAAGATTCTGAGGGGTTTATGGGCCTTCATGTGCCCACTGACAACTTACAGGACGTGGTCACATCCGAAATGGAGGACCTGGTTGATTATGAGGACTTCGAAAAGGGTGACCAAAGATGGACTGATAGCTTTGGGGAAAGAAATTTGTTGGCTAATGAGTTGGGTGGCACTGGTGAAAATCCTGATGAATCACTTGCAGCCGTTGTTGAAACAAGTGGTTAGATGACAAAGGATGCTAGTGAGGAGGTTCCTGTTGTGGGTGATCTTTTTGACTTTGCTGATGCAAGGATGTTTGGAGTGCATGGCCCTCCTGAAGCTAATAAGCCCCAGGATAGGATTATTGATGAAGTTAGCGAGCCTACAGCCAGGTCCACTGACGATGCCCTTACTGTCTCATCCACTCCACCTGTTGAGGAGGATGAGATCACAATCAATAGAGAACCGATCACAAAGGAAACTCAGGAAGAGGACCTGATCTAAGAGGAGCTGACAGCTGACATAAATCCTCCTGAATTAATCGTTAACCCCATCATAGTAGATCAGGGTCATCCTCAGAATGAAATAGTCTCTGAGAAAGGTATATATATATATATATATATATATATGTCATCTCTCTCTACATTATTCATGCTATTCGTTTATGTGTTCCTTCCTATGTGTTGAATTCTTCTTTTGTCTTCAATCTAGCTGTTGAGGAGGCGCTTCCTATGAGATAGGATTCTATAGAGATTTCTCCCATGGATCATGGTAAGCTTTTCTCCTTGTTATAAGACGCCTTCCAGTACACCATTGCTGTCACTTCTCTTTTGCTTATTTAGATGAGATCATGAGCACTGCTAGTGCCGTCAAGTGCTCTTCCAAGATTGCCTCAGTGCGTGTGATCTGTCAAGAGATGCTCGAGTTGATGACAACGTTAACACCCTCGTCACTTGACCTTGCAAATACACGAGATGAAGTGCTGGCGGCCCTTGTCGAAGATGTAGAAACCCATGTCGAAGATGTAGAAACCCACATTCGTAATGATGGATTTCAACATGATGTAGAGATGTATTTTGCGTCTTTGGTTAGACAATCAACATTAGCATCAGAACTTGCGAATGTCGAAGGCAATGTTGAGGCCCAGGCCAATCTAGACACTGCAGAGGCTAAGAGGAAGAGCTTGACGGAGGAGTTAGATCGAGTCTGTGCTTCAATGACCGGCATTGATAATGACTTAGCCAGCGCTCAAGAGGAGCTACTGAGGGTGCAAACTCGAATTGCAACTGTCGTGGCAGCCCGGGAGGCGAAGACGACGGAAGAAAGCACCCTCGAATCAAGGATTTCTACAGTTTCTTCCAACATAGATCATCTTCATGAAGAATTTGCTAAGCGAGGTGACCAAATTTGATCCTCCCTGACTATAGAAGAGGATTTATGTAAATGTTTCCTTTCTACCTTCCCAAAGTGACGTACTCTTAAATGATGTAGAGAAAACCTTCTTGTTAATGAAAGAAAATATAGAACTTTATCATTTATTGTCTTGTTTTTCCCTTGTCATTTCCTTCATTTTTATCTTATTTACTCAACATTGTGAAAGTCAAGTAAGGCTGACTTTATAAGAGTCGAGTGCGAATGACGTTATAAGAGTCGAATGTAATTGACATTATAAGAGTCATGCTTGGTTGACATTATGAGAGTCAAGTATAATCGACATTATGAGAAACAAATATGGTCGACATTATGAGAGTCAAATATGATGGACATCATGATAGTCACATGCATTTGACATTATGGGGTCAAATATAGATGCGGTGGACATTATGAGAGCCACATGTGATCGACGTTATAAAGGTCGAAGTTGATTGACTTTATAATGATCAAATCTGATTAATCTTTAGTGTTGTGAGAGCTGGATGTGTATTAGTATTAGTGTCATGAAAATCGAAAGCCACACCCATGTGTGCCCCTTTTTCCACGAAAGTTAGATATCTCGCTCCTACAGCGGACGCCGTGACGATGTATCCTTGGAATAACATTCTTTCGAATACAGTGCCAAACCATCACCTTGTAAGAGATACTTAAGTGATGTTAGTTGAGTTCGGATAGTAGCAACATGACTAATTCGTTGCCTTTGTTCTGTTTTCGAGACACCCCTTTCTAAAAGATTGTGGCCATTCATGTTTATAAATAAGAGGGTTGTGCCCACTACTCTTTTCATTCCTTCGGCTTTTGCAAATACTCTGTATTCCTGTGTCATAGACATGACTCTTAAGAGAAAAGTTGCCAGCGATTCTGAAGTTGGAGAACCATCAGGGTCGTGAGTGAAGCAAGATGAGTCTTCCTTGACCGAGATGGAGGGTCCTGGGCCTTTATTTGACCGCGGTACGTATTAAATCCCTTGTTTATTCGATGCCCAGTCTTCTCGGTTCTCATGATCTAACACCACTGATTTCTTTTGCAGACGTGGTAAGGACGCCTGCGGTTGAAGAAGTAGAGGCACGAGTCAATGAGGCTCGCCGAGAGCATGATGCGCTTACCAGGGTGAAGAAGCGGATGTTTCTTTCGTCCCACAGGAAATCTTAGACACGTTGGATCGCATAGAGGCTTGTGTATATAATTCCGGGTTCAGGGGCACAGTGATGTGTCTCCTTGATGCTTTGTCTGAACTTTGCGAGGCCAAGGACATCAAGTTATTAAAAGGGCCGGAGCATGATGTTCGCTTGCGCCTTCAGGATGAGGAAATCAGAATGGCGGACTAACTACCCAACATATTCAGGTGTTTGGTGAGATCGGGCTGCTAGTGAGGGATGCCGGCGAGTTGATGGCGTAAATGGAAGCATTGAAGGAGCACTTCAACAATGAATCGCTTGGAATCTTGCAATAGGTTCGTTGATCATGTGGACAATTCTATTCCCTGGACCATCTATATGATGGACCGTTGTAGGGGCGAGTTGATGAGTCGAGAGATCAACCGGCGCAATGGGGTCTCTAGGGAGACTATTTATAACCTGAATGCAGCACAGTCGGATGTCAATGCAGCGAATGACACCCTGTAGGTGAATGCGGAGGTGTTGCCTTCATTGCGTGCTAAACTCCTGGGTTTTAGTAGCCCTGGCACGGCGAGGGACTAAGCCGAGAGTAGTGTAGGGGTAGGGCAGAATGCCCTTTGTTGTACTTTCTTTGTTGTAGCAACATTTTATTTAATAAAAATTTTAAATTTTATCCATATTTATGTGCCTCTAGGTTTTATGTGTCTCCCTTTCTCCTTTGAGAAATGTATCATGTAGTTATAAAACGGAATGATATAGTTCTCAAAGAGAGATTATGGTGTGGATGATGATGGGGTTGCGCCTGTCTTGTTATGGCAGGCTGTCTACGTACCCTGGAACAGGATCAAGCCCGGCCATAGTTCGATTATGAGATTTTGGGTATTTTGTCCATTTTTTGCTCCTAATGGTCCACTAGGACTGGGGTTCGCTTAATTTTTGTATCCTATTGCCATTGTTGGTTTTCAATAAGATCTGCGAGAGTTTGATCTTGCCATGAATGGATATTTTTACTCGTGGTGTCCATGCGGGTTTTCGCCACGCCCTTTCCATCACGCTTAATGCATATGTTTCCCTTTTTTGCCTTTAGGATCCCTTAACCTAAGACTGGGGGCTACCTATTTTTTGCATCTCATTACCATTGCTGGTTTTTAATGAGATCGACAGTAAAATAATTTTTGTTTTTGTTTTTGAAAAATGTGGTTGCATCTAAGGCAGGTAGAAACTTGCCTGTGTACTTGTATATGACAGGATTAAACCGACGTAATTCCTTAACGACCATTGTAAGTTATTCTAAAGGTAATATTTCTTCAAGAATCTGGCATTAGTAGCTGGGAGGATTTGGTTGCCCTCCACATCACGAAGCAGATATGCGCCGTTAGAATAGGTTTTTTCAACGGCATATGGACTGTCCCATTTAGAGGCGAATTGACCATCTTTTCTTCTTGTGGGGTCAAGTGGCGATCTCGCAAGAAGGACGAGCTCACCCTTAGTAAATGAGCGAAGTTTAACTTTCTTGTTGTAAGCCCTTGTCATGCGGGCTTGGTATAATTCCAACCGCTATTGTGCAGGAAGCCTGGACTCATTAAGGGTTTTGAGTTCTGAAATGCGAGTCTTGGCAGCCTTTGTGTGTTGTCAAACCGTCTTGTATTGCAACCCTTAAAGATGGGACCTGTTTTTCAACTAGTAGAACTGCCTCTGCTCCAAACACAAGGGAGTATGGGGTTGTTTGTGTAGGTGTACGAAAGGTACTATGATATGCCCAGATTGCCTCCAATAGGCGCTTGTGCCAGTCCTTTTTATGTTTCGCCACCATTTTCTTAATGATCTTGCAAAGGGTTTTGTTAAAAGCTTCTACTAGACCATTAGCTTGGGGGTAGTATCGTGAAGAATACTCTAGGTCAATGTTGTATTTTGCCATGAGCCGGTACAAGGGTGAACTGACGAATGGCTGCCCATTATCTGTAATTATACGGTCAGGAACACCGAACCTGTATATGAGATGGACTCTAACGAATTAGACAATATCGGAAGCTTTGATTTCTCTTAGGGCAACAGCCTTTGCTCACTTAGAGAAGTAATTTGTTGCAACCGAAATGTAGCGGTGCCCTTTGGCAGAAGCCGGAGTAATAGGTCCCACTATATCCATTCCCCATTTGGAGAATGGCCATGAACATGAGGTAGTATGCAACGGTTCAGCGGGCATATGGACGTAATCGCTGTGTAGTTGGCAAACGCGACATCTTTTGGCATATTCAATACCCTTGACTACCATTGTTGGCTAGTAATAGCTAAGTCTTTTTATCTGATATTGGAGCTTAGGGCCACTCTGATGTGCACCACACGCCAGCATGTACTTCATTCATCACAATGCTAGCCTCGTCGGCTGATAGACAACGCAACAATATGTCATCAAGTGACCTCCTATATAGTTGATTACCCTGTAGAGTAAACCAAGTGGCGCGTCATCTTATTTCAGCGCGCTTGACAGAGTCAGATGGCTCCCTTCTATCCCTGAGGTGTTGAATTAAAGGCTCGCGCCAATCTTCTTCTTCCGGGGTTGGTTTACCATCCATACCTTATGCATCACACTCTTGCAGTTCGGTGTTGCAGACAATGAGGGCATCTTCTTCTATGGTTAAGGCCAATGGGGACACGACTTTGCTTTTTTCAATGTGGATGACAAGATTATCATCCCTTGGGTGTGTGAGAGATGTTGCCAGGCTAGCAAGTGCATCAACTTGCCCGTTATTGTCCCTTCTGACATGCTGTATCTATAGGTGCCTAAACAACTTGGCCAAATCTTTAGTTCTTTGAAAATAAGGTGGTAGGCTTGGATTTTTAATATGGTAAAGACTGTTCATCTGATGGATGAGGAGCTCTGAATCTCCATAAACCATAAGGTCATCTATGGGGATTTCCAATGCCAACTCAAGTCCTGCGATCAGGGCTTCATACTCAGTTCCATTATTTGAGCGCCCTTTAGTCAGTGTGAGGAGTGCATGATGATGTTATTGTCTGGGTAACAAAAATAATGCCAATCCCTGAAGACTTCTCTGTGTTGTCCCCTGGGGCGACGGAAGGGCCCTAGGATGCTCCGTCAGAGAACATTTCTCAGTTTTTCTTTATCTGAACTTACATGACATTCTCATTTGGTAATTCCATTTGAAGGGGTGAATCATCAGGTACTGGATGCACGACTAGGAAGTCTACCAGCGCTTCGCCTTTAACTGTGCGCTGCGGAACATAGTGAATGTCGAATTCTGAGAGGAGAACAGTCCACTTGCGATACACTCTTTTACTGAGGGATGGCTCATGATATATTTCAATGGATCGGCCCTTGATATAAGGTGTATTGATGTGGTGAGGAGATAATGACTCAGCTTTTGTAGTGTAAACACCAAAGCCAAACAAATCTTTTCAATGGGAGAGTAGTTTAGCTCAGCACCGACCATTGTCCTGCTGAGGTAATATAAAATGTGCTCCTTGCCTTCCTCATTGTGTTGGGCCAACAATGCCCTAATAGATGATTCCATAGCCGCTACATATAACAATAATGGCTTACTCGGGATCGGGCTCGTAAATACTGGTGGATTCAACATGTATTGTTTTATACTGTCAAAAGCATTCTGACAGGCTTGGTCTAATACCAAAGGAACTCCCTTCTTCATTAATCGTGAGAAAGGTTGGCAACGTTCTGAAAGATTTGAAATGAATCGACGAATATACGCAAGTCTCCCCTGTAATTTCTTAAGTTCGGAGATGTTCTGTGGTATTGGCATCTCAATTATGGCTATAATTTTCTTAGGATCTATTTCGATTCCCCTATGTCGAACAATAAATCCAAGAAATCATCATGATGATACACCAAAAGCACATTTGAGAGGGTTCATTTTCAAATTATAGCGACAAAGCCGTTGAAAAACGCGGTCTAAATCGTCAATGTGATGTTGGCTGAGTTTTGTTTTAACTACCAAATCATCGACATAGCATTCAACCGCATCATGTAACAAGTCCTCGAATATGTAGGTCATTGCCCTTTGATAAGTGGCACCGACATTCTTTTGGCCGAAGGGCATGACCTTGTAACAAATATTCCAATCGGGGTATGAAATGCAGTAGCCTCTTCGTCCTCTGGGGCCATTTGGATTTGATTGTATCCCGAATAACCATCCATGAAAGAGAGAGCTTCGTACCCCGTGGTGGCGTCTACTAGTAACTGTGAGTGGTAGAGGGAAGTCGTCTTTCGGGCATGCAATAATAAGGTCCCTATAGTCGATACACACCCTGATCTGACCGTTCTTTTTCTGTACAAGCACAATATTGGCGAGCCATTTCAGATATTGAACCTCGTGAATGAACCTGGCCTTAAGCAGTTTTTTCACTTTTCCCTCTATTTTGTCAGTGATATCATGTGTGGCCTTACAGGGATATTGTTTAATGGGCCTCTGAGATGGGTCAATGGCGAGGTGATGAACAGCTAGCCACGTTAGGGTCTAGTCCTGGCATTTCAGGATAATTTTAAGCGAACACGTCACGGTTCTATCTTAGAAACTCTAGATACTGTGTCTGCTCTTCTGAGGAAAGATGTGCACTGATGAAAGTAGGACAGAAGTCTCCCTCCGTTCCTAGGTCTACTTCGATCAGGTCGTCTAGTGTTGCTTGACCTCCGTCTTCAAGTTTTGGAGGAGCGGGCATCACTGGCCTTAAGGTAAAATCTTTAGAGGGGGGCGATTGTGTCTCTGCGAACAAGCATTCAAGGGGAGCGTCCTCTAGTAAGTCATCGTTATTGCATGTGAAAAAACTTTTAACTTTGTGGGTTTCCTGCCCAACCCTCTTGTTTCCTCTTTATTCTTGGAGTGGAGGACTAAACGCTCAAAGTGTTGCATTAGAAATTCCTTTCCCTTGTAGGAATTCTTCTATTTCCCCTGCTAGTCAAAGCCTGAGTTCTAGAGCAGCTGAGGGGCCAACTTCATATGTGGCAACAGACTGTCTGGGTCTTTGAGTTCTCGTTTCGATACAGGACCCGAATGGTCCGTAGACCGGATAAGGCTTTCAAGTAGGAAAATGGAAGGTATCCGATAGGGATTGAGCCATTTCCTAACAGATGTGCTAGTGGGAGGACAAAATCCCGTGCTACTGAATTTGGTAACAACATGAGTTTGTTCTTAGCAGCTTTGACACCATGCCTTACCTTAAGCTTTTGAGGTTTAATGCTACTTTCATTGTTCTTCCCTGAAGTATCCTGGGGATCAGTCTTTTGATAATGTGACATCGGAAAAATAAGCATCTGCCGTTTGGAAAGGATTATTATCAGCTATTATGGTGCCCTGGGTATCTTGCTAAAGGTACTTGATGCACTGATGATACATTGAGGGGACCACATGGAACTTGTGTATCCATGGCCGACCTATGAGGGCATTATAAGTAGTATTTGCATCGATTATGTAGAAGGTGGTCTAGTTTTCTATATGGCCAAACTTTGTCCTTAGCCTTACAAATCCGAGAGGACGCTGCTCATTTTGATTAAAACCTTGAATGACAAGTGTACTGGGCCTGAGCTGAGATGGATCTACTCTTAGATAGTCCAAGGTTTTGGCCGGAAGTATGTTGTCTGCTGAGTCACCGTCGGTCATTACTCTCGACACAAGCTGATTATTAATGGAACCAGTAACGAATAATGGTCTATTATGGCTAGGATCGTCGGAATACCGATCAGTGTCTTCAAAAGTGACTGTGGGCATACACAATCCTTCTCTTGTTGCTGTTTGCCAAGAAGCTCTGGCGATCTCGTCGTTTGCGGCAAACTTATTTGGGTGAGTTAATGCATAAATCATAGAAGCCCTGAGTTTTGGTGACATACGGAAAGCATCATAAACAGTTAACAATGACGGGATATTCTTCAGATGCGCCATCACATCATTTGGGATGGGGTTTTCCATTTTCTTGATGGCCTTATTGTGTACAGCTTCCATAGCCCTTTTTTTTCATTGTATCAGCTTATTTGTTAGTTGTAGGACCTCATGGTGGAATCTGTTTTTTAGATCGCAGCTTGATCTAATTGATATACTAGGAGTGTGGTTGACATCTTTCTATTGGGGTAGTGATTTTAAGTTTGGTAACATTGCAAGCCCCTACTTGGGGATGGGAAAACATCCCATCCTCAGAGAAATTCTGAGATACAAAGGCAAAGCTAGAATCATTGTCATCACTAGAGCCGTCTGAGTCAGTGACCGAGGGTGGTATGTTTTCAAGAGGCAAAGCTAGAATCATCGTCGTCACTAAAGCCGTCTGAGTCAATGACCGAGGGTGGTATGTCTTGCAAGGCTAAATCACGACGCCGGGCTTGCCATAGATTTGGGACATTATTGTCTTCATCAGCCGAAGTCGAGGAATCGCTGGCATTCATGTCGACATCCCATTGGTCTTGAGCCAGGAAATGTACCACTCTGTATATATTGGAGATCGTGTCTGTATGCCCTTTGTCGGAGATAAAAATGATCAACGAACATTGGCCATGAAGAAACATAGCATGATGGTAGAGTCAAGTACCAGTCAAAAGCATGTGAGTCTAGGGAAACAGGAAAAATCCGTACCAATAAATCATGGGCAATGGCTGACAAACCAATTTCTTGCAAAAAACGGCTAGTATGGAAATGGGGATCCCCATCTCCTGTGTATAGTGTGAGAGGGGGGAGCTGATAGTCCTCTGGGAATTGGGTAAGGTATACCTCCTGTCTGATAGGTTGCCTTGTTTTGTCGAACCGTCAGGAATCCAACAATTGTGTAATAATCTGATCAGGGGTGCCCTCAAACCCTTCATGCATCTGTTGTTGAGGGGGTTGTCTCAAGGGATCCGTATTCCAAAGATCATATGGTTTCATGCCTGGCCTCATAAATTCATGGATGAACATTTCAATCAAGTGGCTCCAAAAAAGTTGCGGCGTTAAATCCATGTACCAATCCAACGGTGGACCATCTAGGGAAAGTGAGAACAATCCTAATAGCAAATTGTCATTATGCATTACTTCTCTACATGATATCATAAACTTAAACAGATGACGGTGTGGGCATTGATAGCTTTCATTTGAGAAAGTGGCAAACAGTGGAACTTTAAAGCTGGATGGGAATGCCTCGAAACATATAACTTGATGACAAGGGAAAGCTCGTTGTTTGAATTTGGTTAACACATTCTGAAAATATGTACATTTTGAGGGTGTTATAGGTAAACAGGTAATTCTAGCAAACCGTAATGGAGGATCTTGAATGGAACTCGCTAATGCAATGGAGATGCCACCAGTGTTATATCTATATGCTGCCACAGGAATAGTTACTCCTTTATGGTGATCTTGGTATGTCAAACTGTTTTGCAACCAATCAATCACTATTGTTGAACCATGAGGCGTTGTTGTTGGACATGGTTCTTTGTAGACAATCGACGCCATATTGCAAGTGACAGCAGGAGACTGGAGGAAATCCTTAGGCATAAACTCTTCCAATGTTATAGGCACTCATAAAGGTTGCTCTGGTAAGTTGTCTTCATGGAATAATGGTGGGGAGGCCTCAATTTCAGAAGCCTTCTCTTTCTTAGTTACTTCTTTCAAACGAAGCGGCCTTTTTTCGAACATGGTTAGGAGGGCTATGTGTTTGTTGTGATCCTGTTTTAATGGCATGGAGTCTTCTCTTCCGTATCATCTTGCTTTCGAATGTGACCCAATCACCCTCATCATTATTGTCGTCTTCGTTGTCTTGAGGACTCATGAGGTTGACCATATCCTCATCAACAAAAACAACATTAGTGGTTGTAGCCCTCATGTTTGCGTCTAACTCCACAGTGTTCTTGTCAATTAATTCCTGCAACTTGTTTTTAAATACAAAACAATCTTATAATGTATGACCCAAACTGCGGTGATACTTGCAATATTTCGGATCATTGACTTTGCCAGTTTTTGCAGGTTTCTTTGACTCGGGGAGTATGATATCTTGAGATTCAATTGTTTGTTTGAAGAGGCTCTCCAAGTCGTCAGGATGAAATATATAAGCCTTCTCCTTCCACTCCATGCTTGGCCTTCTAGGGGGAGTTTCTTGCTCTGCCGACTTAGTTGTCTCTGCAGTGTGTTTGACCTTCAACTTAGTAAGCGACTTTTTAGCGCCGACCATGGCGGATTCCATCTTGTTAACCACCATTTTCCCTTTCCTCTCACGTTTGTGGTCTTGCAGTCTTCTTTCCAGAGCTGACGCCTTAGATATTAGGTCATCAAACCCAGAGTACTTTTGCGCAATAAGATGGAGAGAAAGCTCGAAGGCTATGTTATGCAGACACATCTCAATGAGCGTTTTAAGAGGAGGTGCGTTCTCACAAGCATAAGACGTTCTTTCATCTGTTAATGAAGTTCACCACTGACTCATTGTCTCGTTGTCTTTCATTAGTCAATTCATATAGCTTCACAGGCCTATAAGTACCGTGAAACTACTGTGCAAATGCTCGTTTCATTGACTCCCAGTCTGGAATGGAATAGGGTTTCAGGTTTGAGTACCATATAAAAGCAGCCCTGTCTAAAGATTGGACAAACAGTTTTAACAACAAATCACCATGTTGAGCAATGGTGCTACACCGAGACTCGAAGTGAGCAATATGTTGTTTGGGACATGTCGATCCATTGAACATGTTAAAATGAGGCTGGACAAATTTCGGCAGAAAGGGTACCGCATCCACATGTGGAGGGTATGGTTTCTCGGTTGTATATGTACTCACAGTTTCCTGCTCTTTGTATTCATTGAGCATTTCAGTCATCATTGCCCACATATAATTAGGGTCCATCACGGGTGCAATTGGATGTGCGTATGGTCCCTGTTGCATGTAAGGAGGCTGTGCATATGCATTGTAGCCATATGTTCAAGGAGGTGGGGGTCCATATAAGGGTGGCTCCTTTTGATGATAAGGAGTCTGATGAGGTCCTTGTGGATGTGGGCCCTGTAGGAACCCCTATGTAGATGGCCTTTGCGGGATGGATATGTTAAGTGCAATACTTACGGCCAGGGTAGCTCCTGGCAAAGTGGCAAAGGCATACTCCGGTGTATAGTGGGTGTACCCTACTTGTGTCTAACTAGGAACAACTGGCCTCGTTGATTCTGTTGCGGTAAAATTATGATTTGGAGGGATCGTGCCCTGTCTTTCAAGTGTGAGTTGCTCGATCATGGCTTTTAGCTCTGCTATGACGACGTCTTGAGCAGCCAAACGACGGTCTTGACTTTCTACTTGGGCTCACCATTATGCAATTGTAGTGTGTTCCCCTTCGGAGTCAGAATGGTACTCCATGATGTCTACATTTTCTACATTTATTATAGGGTCGGTAGGCAAATATTGACTTCCTTTTGACCCTGTTATTGTCACCTCAGGCTCGGAAAGTAGAGGTAACGTTGACCGTTACGGCAGTCCTGTGTATAGTGTAAGGACTATCCTCATGATGGAACATAACGGGAGAGGCTACAGGACCCCTCCCAGTAGTTGGCAGTCCTCTTGAAGGTGCTCCGGGTGTTTTAGCACTTGCCGCTAGTTGACTTTTGGTCATCATATCAACAGAGTTAAAGGCTCGTGGTCGTGACCCAGAAAAACTAGGGGTGTTGGCAGGGGCATCTTTCTTTGCTTCGACGAACATTACCGCTTCTTGGGAGCTATGAGTAGGCCTAAATATTTTACCCTTGCCGACGTTGGGTGTATAACCCGAACTGTCTTTGTTATAGGAGGGCAAGGAAGGGTCATCCCTTTGTGGGTGTGCCCATGGTGGCATTGCATTGATTTGCATATCCCCTACCTCTGGTTGCATGTAGAAGAACTTGCGTGCTTTGGCCCTTTGTCTCTGAGTAATGTTCATTTTCCGCTTTTGTTCATGGGATAACTCTTCTTATTTTCGGTGGTTAACTTTCTTCAAGCCCCTTGAGTGGTTCGAATCGGGTCAAAAGCATGGAGTTCCTGAACTGTACCCTTGCCAGATTGCGCTACCGATTATGCGGCACACGTGAGATTTGGGTAGTCACATTGCCCTATTGCGGTCTTATTGACAAAGTATCACTCCCAATAGTTCCTGCTTTAAGTTTCTTTTTCTTGTTGTGTAAGTTTCTTTTATGTCTAAGTGACCTGAATGCCTTATTCTGGTTGATGACCTGTTCTTCTATCTGGTCCCTAAGCATTGTGGGAACTCCTGTGAGAGTAACATGTACTGTAATCAAATCCTGGTTCACTGGTGGCGAATGGAAATTTTGTCTCAGGCCCACAGATGTGCGCAAATGAGACTTTCCTTCATGCTGGTCGTGCGTAAATGTGAGGACCTCCTGTTCATTCGCCGTAACGATGTTGTGCGAATGTCTTCACTTTTGGGAGTGCACATTCGTGCGCGAATGTGAAATCTTATTCTCATTCACCACATGTGTTTGCATCAAAGTATCTGTGAATAAAGCAGAGTCACTGGCCGTGGCTTCCTCTTGGTGAGTGAAACCAGGTGATCTCAAGTTAGTCTCAGACTGGAACATCCAAACCTTTCCCCTTTTCTTTGCTGAATGTTTTCCGTGGCAGCGAGTTCTCCCTTGCAAATGAGAATTTTCCACATCATTTGCGGGTCCAGACACTGGCGAATGTGAGTATACATATTCATTCGCGCATTTTAGCCGTGGCGAATGGGATTTTGGGCCCTTGCCCAAGACGCTCTCTCATCTTCTAAAGGTTTCAATGGCCTTGGAGCGAATGTTAAGATCGGATTTAAGTATCCATTGTTTCCTTAATTTATTTGAAGTAACTTGAGGGGCATAACCTCTTGGTTTAACATTAGAATTACCATTTTTAACTGATACAGGTAGTGTTGCCATTACCCGGGGGGAAACCAAAGCCTCAACCCCTAATAAAGTAAGGGAGACTGAAGCCTCAACAAAATGTGAGTTTTGGCAGACTGAAGCCTCAATTATATGGGTAAATGGTGGTGGGGACATCAAAACCTCAACCCATGTCTTCCTTGCAACTTGTGGTAAACCAGCAAAGGGTTCCACAGTTGCAACTCCATTAAGGTACCTATGAAAGAAGGAAACACTCATTAATACAACATAACTTAAAGATAGATGAGAGAAAAGTTTAGTCCCACCGGACGTGTCAGAAATTTGTAACACCAAATTTCGAGCCTTGGTATGAGGCGAAATCCGTTGAACAAATTACCTATTAGAGGCTAGTTTATTATTTTATGAGTGGTGACTAAAACTCCAAGTCTGATAGGCTTGTAAATTACAACTGTTTAGCACAACCAACTTCTGATTAACTCTAAGTTTCTTGACTTGTATTATAAAATAGAGTTGTAGGAATATAGAGAAGAAGAAAGGAGGAAAGAAGATGATATTTTTTTTATAAATACATATGATTACACTTGTTCATGCACTAACAAGTTTACCTATCCATTACTTGATTCATCCTTAAGCTTCCTATAATATCTTCTGTGGGGAGATTGCAGTGGTATAATGGATGTGTTCTCTCCTCTTTTGAAGAGAGATAAGTTAAGATCTTCAAGGCATGAATGTAGTTTACTTTATGGTGACTCCTCAAAGCTCTTCTAAAACTCTTTCGTTCTCTATATCTCTCATTCTCTGTGTATATCCTCTTTGTTCGTGTATGCTGATATTTATAGGCACCAGAAACAAGTTAGAGGAGAGTCCTTGTTTAGGAAGAACTTTATCTCTTTCATAGCGCTTCTGTTGGAGTGGGATTCTTCAAATCTTTATCCCAAAATGATAGGTAATTCTTCTGTGCAAGAATCCACCTTCCTCCATCTTCTGGGCCGTTAAGGAACTCATGAGAGTCGTGGTTATCCAAAATAACTACCTTGGGGAGAGATAAAATCAAGTTTCAGTTTTTGGTTTCTGTAGTGCGCGAATGTGAACAGTGCATTCGCACACTTTTGGGACGAAAACAAATACTTGAAATCCTTTAACTGAGGGCGAATGAGAATGTTATTTTTCATTCGCCAACAAGAGTGTGGCAAGTGTCATATTTTGTTTACATTCGCGCACACTTTTGGGTTTCTACACCAAGAGACCCAACGACTCCGCTTTAGCAACCATATGACTAAGTAGTTCTACAACTATAATAAACAAATAAGAAGAGAGAGGGTCTCCCTACCTAATACCCCTGTTGCTTTTGAAGAATCCCTTAGGGGAGCCATTCACTACAACAACAAGAACAACAACAACAACAAACAGTGTTATCCCAACTATTTGGGGTCGGCTGCACGAATCCTGTTC
>JAOXJP010024392.1:0-17134 GCA_025762735.1 Platanus orientalis
GTGATTTTCACATTTTGATACCATGTGTCCGCCCCTCCATATGGATGGACCTTAGGCGTTCGTTAAGGGGCCAGTGCACCAAATCCGTGGGATAGTTTAGCTGTCGAAGGCAGAACTAGATCTTTATGCACTGTTCAGACATTATGTACTACAATGCTTGCATATTTTGTGCATTTGACAATTTGAAGTTTATGTTATGCAGAAGTCTTCTTTTCCTCTGTATGAGCTAAACTACTAGTGATAATTGTAGCCACTTCATTAATTCACAATCTTAAGGTGGTTTTGATCCATTTCAATCACCCATGCATGGAACTAGGGAGCAATCAATTTACTTTCTCAGTAGATTCAGAGAACAACCCAGCATACTTCAAAAGTCCTCTGAGCTCCTCTGCACCTAGGTACCCTTAATTACACTAAATAATGTTTTGTTTGCAGCGTAATTAAACTCGTGTAACATGACCCTTGCTACATCACATATGAGGTTTCAATATGAAAACTACCCTTCAATAAGGAGTTTTGATCACCCCTTCGAGGAGCTTGTGGTCCAACAATTTACACTCTCATCATGTGTCTTGGCCCTAAGCTAGCTAGTTCTGCATAGTAGCTCAAATGAACCTCAATACATCCCTATCGGACTTTCCAAGATAAGAACTACCCTTCTAGAGCTAGTCGTATTCAATAGCTTGAAAAGGGAAACATACGTTTGGAGCTATGATCTTGAACAAACTACAAAGGCGCAGCAGTTCTTGAGCCTTTTAAATGTAAAGCTGTAGTCTTCAACGCCAGGTTAAAAAATATATGCCCATTTTACTAACAATGAAGAGAAGAGTAAGTGATGAACCCCATTTCCAAGCTAGGATACAAAATGCTTGCCCATGCCCAAGCAATGAAAAGTTAGTGTCACTGACGTTTACCACCTGAGCCTCATCTGCATCTTTGTAACCTTTAATCTGCTTATGGTGCATATCCACTCAACCAGTCTAGTGGTTTTCGACGGTACCATGGTTGATGGGACAGGATAGGGGTCGAATCACCCAAGAGAAGTTGCCCTAGTCATGAAAAAATCTTCAAATAAGAGATATGTTGTCTTACCCTCTAGAAGAAAACCTATAAATTAATACGTTTTTAGGTTCTGTCACTTGATTCAAGTGCTGCTTAATGCTCCTCTTGGTCTACAAACACTAGTACTTCCAATGATGATGAACCAACAAAAAAAAAAAAAAAAGTGGTGTTCCATTCTTCCCTTGACACGTATCCAGACATGAAGTGTTATTAGGATTCGTCCACTATTTGGTGGAGGGGAGAGGGTAGGATTGACATTTTGGTGGTGTTGATATTTACCCGACCCGCCTTTGTGGCCATCAAAATTAAAATGAATATTCCTCATGCAAGATGCGCCTTGTATTTGGTGTGACCCCAAGATCGACCGACATCAGGGCCAACATGTCGGCACCAAAAAGGTGATTTATACTTTTTGGGGAATGCTTTTCACTTTTTGGTGCTGATGTATTGGCCCCTGATGTTGGGCTGACCTTGGACTGACCTAAGGAGGTCGTAACAAATCCTTGGGGAAGAAAATAATGTAGCATGGTGTCTTCATTATAAATTGTAGAGTTTCTCCATCTTAATTCCAAGTTTCAAAGGAGGCCAAGCTATTGGAACACTAAGGATTTCTTAGCTTTCTGATATCCATGGAAACCCACAAGCCGTACCTGGCCATGCTTGCCATACAGTTTGTATATGCAGGCATGGCCTTGTTCTCAAAGACAGCACTTGATAGAGGAATGAACCCTTTTGTTTTTGTGGTTTATAGGCAAGGGTTCGCTTCACTTGCCCTGGCTCCATTTGCTTTCTTCCTGGAAAGGTACCAACCCCATGCCCACCATTCTTATTCAATGTCTCCTGTCTCCAAATGTGTTCTTGTGGACTTATGGATTTGATCTAATGTCATGATAATTTTCCTGTTGATATTCCTTCTAAATCTCTAGGAAGAAGGCTCCGGCCTTATCATATACCCTACTGTGCAGAATCTTTTTGGTCTCTTTATTTGGGTAAGCTTATGTTTTTTCTTCTTGATCTCATGCACACAGTTGTTTATGGGAGAATAAATGTCTGCGATGAAAAAACCTCTGTAGGCGTGCCACAGATTGATACATGACGTGGTTTTGAATTTGGTGCATCTTTTTATACTCCTTTTTGTTCAACTGGGCACTTTTTTTGACGTTTTTAACACCAACACACCATGTGTCAGTTTATAGTCACTCAAAGAAGCTCACAGACACTTTTTCATCACAGAACATTTGTTTCCTTATCATTGTTTATGCATGAGTTGCAACATAGAGTTTATCGGTTTGATATCACCTTAACCTTCCCAACATATTAAAAAAAAAAAAAAAAACCAAGAATCTTGATTTCTACATATTTCAGGATTGCATTGAGTTTGAACTTATACTATGTTGCACTCACTTATACCACTGCGACATTCGCTGCGGCAACCACTAATGCAATTCCTGCCATAACCTTTATCATGGCTGTTCTACTGAGGTAAAAAAGAAGAATACCATTTGTAAATTCATTGCCATTCTAAATTGAACAATTAACAGAGTTTTTCTTTTTCCACTTTTATCATCTTTAATTTATTCGTTCTTGAATATTTTAGGATGGAAAGTATCTCTGTAAAGCATTTGTATGGAGTGGCCAAGATCTTGGGTACTGTAATATGTGTTTCAGGGGCTGTAATAGTTGCTCTGTATAAGGGTCCTCCCATGAAGTTCATGAATTGGTATCCATCAGTTCACAAAGAAGTTTCACACTCCTCCACATTTAAGGGTAGTTCCAAGATGGAGTGGATAAAAGGCTCTCTTATCATGCTTACCGCAAACACAACTTGGTCGTTGTGGCTTATTTTGCAGGTTATCTCTCTCTCTCTCTCTCTCTCTCTCTCTCTCTCTCTCTGAAGCAATAGGATCTATTGTTATTGAATTAAATTTTAATAGGAATTGTGTGTGTGTGTGTGTGTATTGCTTACTGAGGGGAGTCTGTTCTGTTTTTTTATATTTTTTTTACTAGTATTTTATTTTATGCAGGCACCCATTATAAAGGTATATCCAGCTAAACTTCGTTTTACTGCTCTGCAATGCTTTTTTAGCTGCATTCAATCAGCTATCCTGGCCATGGTCATCGCGAGAAACCCATCTTCATGGAAGCTTGGATGGGATATTCACCTTCTTTCTGTGGCATACTGTGTATTTTCTTCGAACTTACTAACTCCACATTTCTATATTAGGAAATAGCTAGGGATACAGGAATTTGTAATTCCTTGGCAGATCTTGGGTTGTGTAGAAATTCTAGAAGTTGGATTCTACTTGCCTATTAAGAATATACCTATTGACCCAAAAATATGCTTAGAATACGTAAGCACTCAATGCATGTTTGTAAAACAATCATAACATCTGAGGGATCACCTCCATACCCACTAAAAATGAGGTGAGAACGAATCTTGTGAGAACTGTGAAAACGGCATCAGGATACGGACACATCGGCGCCAAAAAGTGATAAATGCCCCCCAAAAAGTGCAAATCACTTTTCGGTACTGATGCGTCAGCCCCTCTGGTGCGGTTTTCACGGTTCTCACGAGATTCGTTTTCACATAATCCAAGCCCACTCATACCTGGTGTAACTTTATAGTTATTTATAACCGAAAGGATTTTCTGTTCGCCTAACAGGGCCGGGGTGTGGACCCCGCACAAAGTGTATGGGGGCCCACACACCCTGGGGGTGGGGGTGGGGAAAGGAACATCCGCCCTTCTCTGTATATATTTACTTACTTTGAAAGGTTATATTTTTAATTTACTTGTTTTTTATTGTCAACCTTTATTATTTAGTTCTTTATTTGTATTTTATTTACTCTAGAGCTCTCCTTATTTCAAAACCTTGTGAAACGTACCTCGGTACAAAGTTTAAGTTTTCTTTTTTTTTTTTTGTAGTAAATGATCAGTGTAGCAAATTTTTCTGTAGCTTTTTGTAGCATGAACAACAAAATCACAAAAACACAAAACCCGTCAAAAGGACACAAAAACCCTATACACAAAGACAAAATAACCATGATTTTGTTCATGCTACTAAAAGCTACAGCAAAATTTGCCGTAGATGATTACTCATTTTTGTAGCCAAATGAGCACAGCCTGCTGTCGCATTGGCAACTCCACACTACCACCACTGGGGTGGGGGTTGCTTCTCATGGGGTTCGAAACCCTGACCACTCCAAACCTGCTGTATCATCTCTTATGAACAAGGGTGGATTCCTGTAGCGAAAAAGCATATGGTGACCCACTTGCAAACTATAAAATCAATAGTTGTCAGTTGATTTCGTTATTTAATCATTTTTATTTATTATTTGGCATAGAAATTTACTCCACATGAATAGACAAGTTTCCATGAATATCTCTCATGGCAGGGAATAATTGTCACTGGGATCACATACTGGTTGCAAGTTTGGTGCATAGAGAAGAAAGGACCCGTTTTCACAGCCTTGTTCACTCCACTGGCGCTGCTCATAACAGCTATCTTCTCAGCATTCTTCTGGAAGGAGACACTGCATTGGGGAAGGTTAGACTTCCCTTTACTATAATTAAATTACAAAAAGACAAGAGAAAATAATAATAATTCTCCCCAACGAAACCTGCTACATATCATGCCTCTTCAGAAGAGATAAATCACCTCTCCAAGAGAGAGAGACAAGGTTCAAGACTCATTGACAGCATTCCAAATGTGATTGTATTAACGTCTGTCACTTCTATAGTGCGTGGCCTCTTATGATGACCACATAAGATAAATAAATTAATTCCCACGGGTGGCTGTCAGGTATGAGGTATTAGGTCATATTTATCCAATTGTAGAGGAGCAGGATGGCCTATCAGGTAGTGGGCTGTTAAAAATTTCTAATTCTGGATCTGATGAATACTGCATAATATCATTTTAGTATTTAATGAGGGTCAACTTTCATGGCAGTGTTGGTGGGGCTATGTTGTTAGTGGGGGGTCTCTATAGCGTTTTGTGGGCGAAGAACAGAGAGGAGAGCACAAGTAAAACAAATGAACAGAGGAGACAAGTAGGTAAAGAAGAAGAAACCACTTTTGAGTGCATCACACATCAGTAAAGGATGGGGTGGGGAAAAAAAAAGGAGCTAAAAGGACTTTGTGTAAGAGATTCCAAAACAAAATCATCCTCTCTATGGAGAACCTAAAGGCCAACCAACAAAACACCCTGCTTGTAAAATTTTCTTTTTGTCTTCTGTTTTTTTTTTTTTTTCCTTTTCTTAATAAAAATTGTTCTTCACTTGTCTAAGTATTCATTTATTGCATTCTTATGATTAGGTTATCCATGATTATGAAAAGGACATTGTTATATTCAAATGAGTTTCCTAAATGGACACTTGCTCATAATCATACTAATTGAAGGAGCTGCATAAATAAAGAATGCACTAAAATTGTGGTTGAGCTGCAATCATAATGACATTGACTCCAACCCTAATTACATGCCATAAGAAAATAAATAAATAAAGCAGGAGGAATGAATTGCAAACCTTGTAGATTGAATTGACTGCACAGCAAGTGATTATGGCTTGAAGGAACTCCACTCTCAAGATTAGGGAACAAAGGGATAGATAAACCTGTTAAACTGGCATCCATGCCACAGCACAGCGAGTGCGGCTGGGATTTTGTGCCCCCTCCTAAAGTCCCCTAACTTTTCCCCACATGCAGGGGGCACATCACTTCGAAAAGTGATTCACCCTTTTTGAGAAAGGGTGTAAATCACTTCTTGATGTGATGTGTCCCCCCTGCATGTGAGGGATAGGTTAGGTGCACTTTAGGAGGGGCCAACAAATCCTGGGGGTAGAGCTAGGATGTTCAACCAGTGAATGGATAAAAAATGCTCACCTTAACAAATGCTAACCATTGCTCCTTGTCAGGTGGCGGGCACATCAGCGCCAAAAAGTGAATATGTGCCCCCCAAAAAAGTGAAGATCACTTTTCAACGCTGATTTGTCTGCCCCCTGACAAGGAGCAGTGATGAGCGTTTGTTAAGGGAAGCGTTCATAAACCGATCCCATTCAACCAAGGCTCCACCGTTAATATCGGGAAATATAAGCCCCACATTCCATGGGTTCAAACCCGTCCCATATGGGAGAAGGGGTGCACATGGAGTGAGATTGGTCTGGGCAAGTTAAGCCCTCATTAAAATATCAGATTTCAGTTCAATTTTGGCCAAAGACTAAGTAGGTGGGAACTGGGAAGAACTATTGTAGCCTCAATCTAGGCTAGTGAAAAATGCAGAACCCAGTCCAATGTAAGCTAGGCTCAGCTGCCACTGGACCAGTCTATAGCCAATGTGCAACCAACATGGGAGGAAGGGCTAATATGGCAAGTAATCACCGGCGCTATAATGATGGAGTTTCTATAATCTCTATTTCTAATGGAAAGAAATTACACCAGTTCCAACATCACATGTCAATGATCAATGCCTGATAAGGGGTAATTCTGTAAATACGGAGATTGCACATAATTAATGTACAAAAGTTAGTCATTTTTGGAAGTTTCGATTGGCAGATGTCCAAGTAAGTCTGAATGGGCAGACCCAACTCTAAAAAGCCAGGATACAGCCAAAATGCCAGGCAGGACCTGCTGGGTTGGCAAAGCAGTTTTGCAGGGCTATGGTATCAGCTTGGATTGGGCCAAATGTACCACTGTGCTAGAGAAGTTTGAAGATCTAGTTCACCTACACCCAGAGCATAAGTCAGGTTGTGATGGGTCGGGCCAAGATAAGCCTGAGCTCAGAACAAAGAATAAAATCTAACTTAGGCTACTGCTCAGCTAAAATCACTCAAACTGAACCCGGCCCATTAAAAAGTTGGGCTTCAGGATGAGTTTGGGGTGCTCCAAACTTAACAGCCTGTGAGCTGCTAAGCTTACAAAATATTATATTGTCAAATAAAATTTATCATATAATGACATACTTCTTCAAATATATATATATATATATATATATATATATCTTTGTATTGTAATGCACATAATCTAATATATCGTATTTGAAGTCAGGGCAAGGCTTTGGGGCTGAGCTAAGGCCTGACCAAACTCGGCCGAAATCTTACTCTGTGCTTGTGCATGAAGCATGAGCCCAACCTTAGGCCATCCGAAAGTTATACTAGTCCAACCCATCCAAAATTTGGTCCATCCCAGCCCAAGTTGTAGCCCTACCTACACTATCTCATGTTTTTGGATCCAAAAATTAAACTTCATAAACGAGAAGAATGAGCCTAAAGGCGACCTGAAATCAACATGCAAATTGGGTTGATGACACACCAGTGGTAAGACGAGATCCACTCTAAAACATACATAAAAAGTAAATGTGCATATAGCCATAGCATGATGTTGTGTATTTTAAATATTAGAGTATGATAATATAGGAACAAAGATATATGAAAAGTATTTTGTTTTTATGTGGTTTTGTCTTATATGGGTGTGTGGTTTTGTATGTGAGAAGAGTTTAGTCTCACATTGAAAAAGAAAAAAAATTGAAAGAGGTTTGTAAGTTAAGTCTCTCCTCATAGCCTTTGAAGATAAGCAAATGAGAAGCTCACGCACGCATGAGGTAGTCCAACTTGGGTACACCAAACTAAAAAATGGTGGTGCGCGTGCAGGTGAAACATGCACAAGTGGGGTGCAAATCCAATCTAATAAGCCCAAAAAGACAAGGCATAGTTTTTCCACTTGTTACACAAACGACGATTTTTTATTCATGGTTGAACCAGTTTTAAGAACCAACTCGAGTCAACTTCTTAAATAATTGTTTTGACCATTAGTTTTTTGAACCGTTTTGACCATTAGTTTTTTGGTACCCTTGATGCGTCTTTCCATTAAAAAGTGTAATATATGATCATTTACTCTTACACAATTAAAGTTTTAGGACAATTTTTCCCTTTAAACATCTTTACTGAGAGTCATGTAATCTTACTCTCATGACTTTTTGGAATTCTATATAAAAGAGAGATGTTCAATAGTTTTGTTTATTTAAAAACACTTCTCCCTTCTCTTTTTTAAAAGTTATTATTGATATTTTGGAACATATATTGAAGATAACTAGTGTTTGAAAAGTGTTTTAAGTCAACATATTGATTAACTTATTGCAGAAACACTGTATTTATTGTACTCTTGGAGTCTTCCTTGCCTGCAACCCATTTGCTACTTATAGTGGGGGCAAGTAAAGACTTAAAGAGAACGTTCTTATGTGTTGTGAACCAGCCTACTACAAACCGTTACTTCTCTGATTTTTCTTGTCTCAATAGCCATTACACCACTATTCCTTCCAACACATGAGCCACCTAATTTGCAGAACTAGGGATAAAGCAAAATGAATATTCTAAGAATAGGAGATCCAAACTGCCACAATCAAACAAAATCGTGACAACTCTATTGATCTGGGAGATTCCAAATTTGACAATAAACAAACAAGGACCTTTGAGTTGCTTCCAAAAACAATACTAACTGCACCACATCTCCACACAAGAATCGTCTCACTTTGTAGTCCTCTACTTCAACAATAAGAAGAGATATCAACCTAGTGTACAAATCACTCCATTGAACATCTTGATTTTTATCATCCTAGTTCTGATGATGGTTCAAGTAGAATCATTACCAAAGGGGACAATTCCCTCCTTTTCTTTTGGAACTTATCAAAATACTCATGTTTAGAGTAATTTATGAATAAAACAACCTGATATAATGTTCACTCATGAGAGGAAGTATTAATACTTATGGGGACTATAACATATTCATCATACTAGTCCTTTTACCATTAAAGATGTTGCATCAAAAGAGCCACCAAAGCTTGAAAATACTCTTGTGTTTGAAGAATCTCACCTTCATCCATCTTTAAAAGCATATAATTGCCTCTCCAAGTATAATTTGTTGTTCAAACTCTTTTCTACATAGAGTTTCTCTAACTTTTCTCATAATTTTGTTAATAAATCTTCCTCAATAATATTAAATAAGAGCGATAGTCAGGCTGTGATAATTGCACCTCAACTCAACCCCTTTTTAATAGGCATGTGATATTTGTTCTTATTTAGAGAAGAAAAAAAAGAGCAAACAATCTTCTTACCACCTTGTTGTTGTACTAGAATGTTCTTCACCCTTCTTTTTCATAGAGTGAAGTTTCTTTCTTCTTATTAATTAATTAATTTATGATTTACTTTCTCTATGAGAATTGATTTATTAGACTTCTAGACTAGGCACAATAAGAAGTAACTTTGAGACACTTGAAGATCATTGTTGTTTGAATCAAAATAATCAAATAACTTACCTATAGAACATCTTTCTATACAATGCACCTTTTTATACTTCTCTCAAACATAAACCAAAGGTTAGATACCAATTGTTGGAATGCAAGCAAGCTTCAACCACTCTACCACATATTGTTGTACTAGAATGTTCTTCTCCCTTCTTTTCCATAAATTGAAGTTTCTTTCTTCTTTTTATTTATTTATTTTATTTACTTTATCTATGAGAATTGATTTATTAAACTTCTAGACTATGCATAATAAGAAGTAACTTTGAGACACTTGAAGATCATCATTGTTTGAATCAAAATAATCAAATAACTTACATGTGGAACAACTTTCTATACAATGCTCCTTTTCATACTCCTCTCAAACATGAACCAAAGGTCAGATATCAATTGTTGGAATGCAAGCAAACTTTAACCACTCCTTCACATATGAGAAAAGGGGCCATCTTCAAAAGATCAACTCTAACTTGACATAACTTCTATTATAGAAATTCAAATCTCATATGTTAAATGTTAATATATATATATATCTTTCCAATCTAGTGGCTAGGAAACAAGATGAAACATTAACAATTTTAAAACCTAAAAGGTTCAGGATCTATTCATCCAATCAAATTTTAATGGAGCATCCATTAGCAACACACCATCATAGTTCATAAGTTCAATTTCAAGGCCTGTGCCAAAAGGCATATTCCCAAGTGTAGCTTCCAAAAAGCTATTGACTTTTGGGGTGGTATGGAAGTCAAGTTTGAGTGAATGCTTCTATCGTGATAGAGGAATATGATCACGAAGATGGGTCCTTTGTGAAGTGAATACCCTTTGCAATAACTGAAGGCTAGTAATGACAAATGAATCGTGAAGAGATCTTGTTTGTGATGGATTAGTTAGTTCGCGAAGCTGATGACTCACGATATGGAAAACTTGTAGTAGTGATTCTTCTTAGAATTGTTCTTCATAAATTGGGCTCTTCTTGGTGAAGGATGAATCACGATGGAGTGCACCTTGCAATACACTTTCTACTCAAGTTCTTGATGTGACTACTAGCTCGCAATACTGATTGCTTTGTGAAGCTAGAGCCTTTGCGATAGTCTGTGTTTCATGAGTCAAATAATTTTGCGCTAGCAACTCCTTCACAAGTCTGGTTCCCTTGAGATTTAGGTTCCTTCACGAATCACCTAAAGTTCACAAAATAAAGCCTAAGTTGTCTGCAATTTTTTAACTTAAGTGTTTTTGTGTTTTAACCAGTTCATCCAAGGCAAACTGTGTGTTGTTATCACATTTCTTGAAGATAGTCAAGGCCTCCTATAAAGTGCAAGGGATGCTGCCAAGCTAACTCTGGAATACAATCTCGCTTAGGTAGAATCCTTGTCTTACTACATAGTCACACTCTCCAACAAGATGAATGAAATTACCATTTCTTAAAGCCCATGGTCTTTGATGTTAGTTTTAACAATTCTTCAGAGTAGAACTTCGGGAACACAAGGCTAAGGCCTTTTTCTTCCTCCTCTTCTTAAGCTTCCTCTTCACTCCAACAACACTTTGGCTCTAACACTTCTCACTTTACTCATTTCATGTACAACCTCTCCTCTTTATATAAAGGAAGAGTTTGGGATTTCATGCTCTTTGTGATGACACATTTCACTATAAGGTCTCTATGCGATACAGGTGATCCTTTAGGAAACGCCTTTGTGATACGGTTTCCAAGGTTTCAACAAGTGTAGTATATTATTCTTGGTCCACGAAACAGACCAGGCGGGTTTGTAGTGTTTAGTTTTACAATTCAAGAAAATCAAAAAGGACAATGAATAAGGGGTAGGTGAAGTTGCACAAAATGGGTGATGTGATAGCATATGAGTGCTTTGGACTCTAAGGTCTTCATGAAAGAGGTAAGGGACAAAAGGGCCAGTCCAAGTTTTGCGATGGAAAAGTAACTAAATTAGTATAAGGCGGCTAGTGCCTGTCCCAAGGAGATAGGCACCCGGCTTGAGAGATTAAAATATCTCAACAATCCACCATTTATTTTAATCAAAATATTTAGTGGTTTGTATCGGGATTTAAGTGAGGTTGCCATGCATAAGTAAAATTGGAATCAATTGTAAACCCTTACGTAGTGTAAATAGGCTTTAGCATGTCTACATTATGTTAGTGGATAATTCAATGAACTAAGTTTTTGACATCCAAAACTTGTCACACACATAGTCCTCCCAACATGGTTTTACTCATTCTTACAATTTAGATTAGCATTTTAAGGTTGTTGTTTTATCCCAATTTATTGAAGTGCTTTAGAGACAACGTAGATCTCATAGGGAGTGATCAATTTCCACACTCAGATAGGTGAGTCTTCTATCAAGAGCTTTCGCAAGCCCTAACCCAATCTAGGTCTATAGAACTCATTAAGAGACTCACATTCTCATCTTTCATCATTTATGAGGTGCCCTCATAGGTAACAAGGACATGTTCTATATGAAATACTATCTATTAGAACCATACACATGTCATCTACAATAATTGCATTTGTAGGCTCAACATAAGAAGGGATATATTTCATTAATTGAAATTTGTGCTTACAAGTGGCTGATGATTTGATATGTTTTCCCATTGAACCTTGAGCTATTAAGTTAGGTGTCTCATCAAAATACACCTTACAAGCTTTCACGACCCATTCCCCTTGATATACTTGAGGTTAAATTCTTGCTCAACCCTTTTGAGAGTGGGTTTATCAAGTTATTCTTGGACTTCACATACTATATGGTCACAATGTTGTCAGTTATAAGACCTTTCACATGATGGTGCTTCAGGTGTACGGTCCAAGATTTCTCATTATAATTCACATTATCCACTTTAAAAGGGAAGTTTAAGTATCGTAGTAAATGGTTAATGTCGGCACAGGCTTGTCCCATACTGGTACGTCTTTCAGGACATTTCTTAACCACTTTATCTCTTCTCGTACTAAAGACAAAGCCGCAAACTCTAACTCCATAGATGAATGGGTCAAGCATGTTTTTCTTTTGAATTTCCAGGAGATTGCACCTCCTGTTAGAGTGAAAATCTAAGCAGTCACTAATTTAGAGTCATCTAGATCTGAATTCTGGATAACATCATTGTGTCCTTTGACAATAGTGGGATCCTTACCATAATGAATTCCATAGTTCATGGTTCATTTTAGATACCATAAAACTATATACAATGCATTCCAATGTATATTCCATTGGTTGCTAGTGTATCTACTAAGCATCCCTATTACAAATGCAATATCAAGACGAGTGCAGTACATGGTATACATTAAGCAACCAATAATCTATAAGTATCTGTATTGTGAAACCCTGATTTCCTATGTTATTCATCAACTTAAACTTGGGATTCACTAGGGTATATGCTAGAATGATTTCAAGCATATCGAACTTCTTGAGAACATTCTCAATGTAGTTGGATTGTGAGATCACAATTCCTTTATCATTTTTAATGATTTTGATTTCTAGAATCACCTTAGCAACCCCTAAGTCTTTCATGTCAAACACAAATGAAAAAAATCTCTTTGTGTCATTGACATAGTATTCATCATTTTTAAATTGAAGATGATCATGTCATCCACGTAGAGACTAATGATCACACACGACTCTCCTTTGGTCTTAGAGTAAATGTACATGTCTCCATCATTGGATGTTAATTCACTCCCAATAAGAGTCTGTCTGAACTTATCATGCCATTGTTTAGGTGCTTGATAATAAGATTCATTATTGTCTTACACACTTTCTTCTCTTACACAGACATAATGAATTTTTCTAGTTGATCTATATAAATTATCCACTTGCAACCAATTGTACCATTAGTTTTAAGCTTCTTCCTGATTATCTACTTTCAACCAAATGTCTTGCACCTTTGAGGGAGATCCATCAAAACCCACATGTTGTTTGACATTATGGAATGCATTTTAACATCAACCTCTTCCTTCCAAAACATTGCATCATGTGACCTCATAGCTTTATTGTAGGAGAACAGGTCTCCTTCAACAACACAAACAAACAAAAATTAGGACCAAAGCCATTTTTCTTCCTCTTTCTAATGCTTCTTCCTAGTAGAATTGGAGTTGTATCAATCGCTCTACTTCTTTTCTTAGAGTTTCTGATATCAACACACACTATTTCTAAGGTTTTTTTGGAAGGGAAACATTTTCTTAAAGAATTCAACATTTGTAGATTCTATAATGGTGTATAGACTAGGAGTCTCAAAATTTATAAATCTATAGGTCTTGTTTTCTATGAAATATCCAATGAAAGCGCAATCAATTCCTCGTGGTCCGACCTTGGAGGTATGCTCATGTGATAACTTTACTTGAGCTAAACATCCCTAGGTTTTGAAGTAGCTTAAATTTGGATTTTTTTTCTTTTCATATCTTATATGGAGTAGTCTCAAATTTCTTTTGAGGAATTCAGATCAATATATGGCAGGCAGTCAGTAATGCCTAACCCTAGAGGTTTAGTCATAAACTATAGCTTATCAGCATGGTGCTAATATCTCTATGTAGATTCCATAAGCTTCATAGAATTTGATGACTTCGAAGTACATGTACTCACCTCCTTTTGTCTGATCTCAAGACTTTAATTTTCATGTTGAGGAGATTTTCAACTTCAACTTTATAAGATTTGAACTTCTTAAAAGCTTCATCATTGGTTCTCAATAAGTACACATATGTGTATTTTGATGCATCATCGATGAAGGTTATGAAGTATTCATTCCCTCCTTTAGAGAGCGTGTCCGTCATCTCGCAAATGTCAGTGTGTATTAGATTTAACACATTTAGAGATCTCTAAACACTTTTGAATGATGTGTGTTTGGCTTTGTATTTGTTGCATATAATGCATTTCTCATTATTTATATCAGCAAGATTGTTAATGAGTCCCAGATTTGACATGTGGTTGACCATGTTATAATGAACATGATCTAATCTACCATGCCATAACTCACAAGACTTAATCAGGTAAGCAAAATTAGTAGGCATTTCATTCATAACATTAAGTTTAAACATCCCGGATTTGACAAATCCTTTGCCTACAAACATTTGTTCTTTTTGAGTACAAACTTGTCAAACTCGAACACCAACTTGAAACCATGCTTGTTTAGTCATGTTCTAGAGACGAGATTCTTCCTGGTGTCAAGAATATGCATGACTTCTCTGAGACTAACAATCATCCCAGAGGTAAACCATAGCTTCATTGTGCCTTTTCTAATGACTTTGGAGGATAAGGAGTTTTCCATGAACATATTCATACCTTCCTCCACTAGTTAATATAGGTAGTGAAAAATGTTCGATTTCCACATATGTGCTTGGTGGCACTAGTGTCATCGGTGTCAATCCACTAATTAGTCTCTTCATTAGCTATGTTGACCTTACTCACAACAACAGAAAAATCATCTTCTTAGACTTTTTGTTTACCTTTGTTCTTCTTCTTGGTGCGTCAATCATCGTCATTCTTCCATTAGCAATAGGCTCTTACTAGGTGACCTGTCTTGCCATAAACACAACAACTCATCCTGGTCTTAGTACTCTCATAGTAATTCTTATATGGCTTTTTCTTGCCCTTGTTAGACTTCTTGAATTATTTCCTCTTGGGAGATAATCGACTCTTAATCATTGTTTCAACAACATGAGCCTTCTCAGTGGGCTTAGGCTTCTTTCCCTTATTTCCTGCTAGCTCCTCCACATGAAGGTGGTGCATGAGAGTGTCAAGCTTCATATCATCTTGTTTATGCATGAGCTTGGTCTTATAGTTATGCCAAGACAAAGACAGTTTGGAAGTCAACATGTTGACATGAAATACAGGGTCCAGAGCTATCCCTATGGTAGTGCTTACATCAACAATCTTCTAGAAGTCCTTAGCTTGTTCTAGTATAGATTTGTTTTCCATCATTTTGAATTTCCCATAGTTTTGTATATATAACTTCGTGCTCCCAACAGCTTCACCTTTGTAGACTTTGACTACAGCTTCCCAAAGCTTTTTTTGTAGTCTTAGTCTTCTTGGCGAATTAGTTGAAGAAACTGCTAGAAATTATCTCCAGAATTAGGTAATGGCACTTGTAATTGATTGCCATCCAATCATTACAAGCTTTGAAAGATGCATTAATGTTTTTAGGTGTGGCCTCAAATTTTGAGGGCACAAGGGACGATTCATCAATGAGCACATAGGGGATGTCGAGCTGTCTCAACGATTACTCCATCTTTTCTTTCTATCTCACAAAGTTCTCTCCATTGAATCAGGTGGATTCAAAGTAAAAGGTCCCAGGTTAGACCGAGGGAGTATACATATCTTTAAATTATTGACTTTTGGGATGGTATGGAAGTCAAGTCTGAGAGAATACTTTCTATCGCGATGGAGGAATCTAATCATGAAGATGGGTCCTTCGCGAAATGAGTGCCCTTTGTGGTAGCTAAAGGCTGGTAGTGACAAATGGATCATGAAGAGATGTTGTTCATGATTAATTAGTTAATTCACAAAGTTGATGGCTTGCTATATGGAAAATTGTAGTAGTGATTCTTCTAAGAATTGTTCTTCTCAAATTGGGCTCTTTGCAGTGAAGGATGAATCGTGATGAAGTTCAACTCATAAAACATTTTCTACTCAAGTTCTTGATGTGACTGTTGTCTTGCGGTACTAATGCATTCTCAAAGCTAGAGCCTTCGTGATAGTCTTTCCTTAGCAAATCTGATAATTTTGCAATGCCAACTCCTTTGCATACCTAGTTCCCTCATGGTTTAGGTTCCTTCGCAAATCACTTGATGTTTACAAAATAAAACACAAGTTGTCTACAGTTCTTCAACTTAAGTGTTTCTATGTTTTAACAGTTCATACAATGCAAAGAAGGTATCATTATCACATTTCTTGAAGATAGTCGAGGCCTCTCATAAAGTGTAAGGGATGCGGCCAAGCTAACTCTGAAATACAACCTTGCTTGGGTAGAACCCTTATCTCACTGCAGAGTTGCACTCTCCAATGAAACAAATGAACCTTGCCATTTCTTAAAACTCGTGGTCTTAGATGTTAGTTTTAACAACTCTTAGATTTTCTCAAAATTTGGATAGCATAACTCCTCTATGAACACATCAAATAGAGTGTTAGCCTTACATTAAGAATGATTCATTCTCTCAAAGAGATGGCCAAGTCTCAAGAAGATGCTTCTTCAAGAACCAAACTTCCCCTTTCAAGAAGAGGGTTGGTTTATAGGAGAGCTATAGTTCTAGTTCTCAAGCACACTCTCCTTAAGGAAGATGTTTGAGTTCTAAGAACTTCACAAAGAGAATAGAGAGCTAGAGAAGAAGGATGCAAATGAGGATGTTTGACAAAGCCTACTTCTTCAGAGTAGAACTCTGGGAACACAAGGGTAAGGCCTTCTTATTCTTCTTCTTAAGTTTCACGAGGTGCATAAAAGATATGTATCCAATTTGACTTTATCTGTATCCAATTTCACAAGTTGCAAAAAAACCCGACAAAGGTACTTCTACAAATGAAAAATCATGGCTTAAGATTGAATGTTGTTGTTGCAGCTTGTGTCTAAAGTAGTGAAGACGCTATCTTTACCTAATTTCACAAATCGTAGAGATACTCGACAAAGGTTCTGTTGGAAATGAAACATGTGGCTAAAGTATTCTTCGTTTCACATGGAGGAGCTGTGGAAGGTTTAGAGTAATTGGATTTAGGGGGTTTTGAGAGTGACCACATCAAATCTAATAATAGGGTTGTTGGGGTTTGGGGGCAAAAAGACAGTGACAAGAGAGAGAGAGATAGGAGGG
>JAOXJP010024402.1:0-17134 GCA_025762735.1 Platanus orientalis
GGGTGTGGTGAGCAAAAATGGGGGGTTGGTGAGTTCAGGGGTGTGGGGATCAATTTTGGGGGTGCAAATAGCCTCTCCCCAACAAATAATGCTTAGAACGTTCAAATATGGCAACAAAAGCAATCCTAGAAACAAGTTTGTTAAAAAAGCATGTCCACGAGGACACATGTATTTGACATTTCAAATCTTTATCGCACAACTTGTCATTCCAATCAATAATGACTAATTCATGAATTAAGAACATGTGTAAGAGATGCGGGCCACATAAATAATTAGTAATCTTATACCAAAATATTTGGTTATAGGAGATGACGATGATTTTTATTTGGGTTATAGGAGAAACTTCAATATCATTGCAACAACATTACTTGTTATGCCCAAACAACACAGCATAATGAAACATGGATTGGATTTCAGTATGCAATATATGGAAACAAAATGAGAAAATAAAAACCGACAAAGAACAATCACACAAAAGACAATATTTAACATGGTTTGACAAACTTGCCTACATCCACAGGCAAAGACAAACAATAACTTCCATAATATGAAAAATAAAGAAGAGTACAATACGCACAAATGACAAATTCCCAAAGCCTAAGGAGAACCTTAAGCAAAACCCAAAGAGAATTCACCAAAAGCCATATACGTTTTGCTTCTCCCCAAAGTCTCTCTTCCAATCACAAAAACTTAATATAAAATAATATATTTATTTAAGAATCAAAGGAAAACCCTAAACATGTTAAGAGTCCCACAAAAGGTAACTTCCAAAAAAAAAAGACGTTTCTCTTTTGGTTTTTGTGTCATACACGGTATGGAATCAAGGCACCGACTCAACATTACCTCATCAAGAGGTTTCTCAAATTGGAGATTCAGGCTCTCAGCACATGCACACATCACAGGAACTCATATTCTCTCTCTCTCTCTCTCTCTCTAAGTTCTACTTTGTGTAAACTCTCTAGCTAACTTGATTTTATTTTATTTTATTGATCCTTGGTTGGAGTCTTCATTTTGTTATTGATACAATTCACTTGGGAAATTGAAACTATTTGGAACTGTCATGCTAATATTTGCAAAAGTTATGGACACATGAAACATTGTGACCCCCTAGACAATCTGACAATATACAGTCGCCCCCCTTGACAATCAATAATACAAAAAATACAGAAGTTAGTCTAGGTGTGATTTTACCATGGTACCTTTTGTTTTAAATCTAATTTTTTAATAAACAAAACATAATTTTAAAATATAAAAAATACACTTAATGAATTAAACTTGCATCGTCTTTTTTCCTTCCTTTCTTTGCACTTGCTCCACCGCCACCACTACTAATGCTCCTTTACTACCACCACCACCACCATTGCTACCTTTTTCCCCACCACCATCACCACCGCTACTACCACTGCAACCGCCACAACCACCATTGCTACTACCGCCATCACCACCACCTAATTTTCCCCACCACCACCACTATTGCTACTACCTTCTCTACCTCCGCCACCACAACCACCTCCTTTGTCCCACCACAATCACTAGCACCGTTGCTACCTTCTTCCCACCACTGCTACCATCACCGCCACCACCGCTGCCACCACCACTTCATTTGCCCCACCACCGCCACCACCACAACCACCACTACTGCTACCTCCTCTACTTCCACCATTGTCACCACCTCTTTTGCTCCACCACAACCACCAACATCACTCTACCTCATTCGCCATCACCACCATTGCTGCTACCACCACCACCACTACCTCCTTTGTCCCATTGCCATTACCTCTTTTTTCCCACTTCCACTACTTCCTTTGCCCCACCGCCACCACCACCATCACATTGGATGAGTATCAGGGTCTTATTCAGCCTAACATGTTCGTTTGATGAGTATTAGGGTCTTAATTAATTTCATCGGACCATTGAATGTGTATGGGGGTCTTAATTAGCCTAATCAAATGGTTTGATGAGTTTTGGGGTATTAATCAGTCCAATCAGACCAATAGATGTGTATCGGGGTCTTAATCATCTTAATTAAACGGTTTGATGAGTTTTGGGTTTTAATGAGTCTAATCAGACCATTGGATGTGCATCGGGGTCTTAAACAAAATCATCAAGCTTTTAAGTGAGTATGAGGGTATTAATCAGTCCATTAGGACCGTTGGATGTGCATCGTGGTCATAATCAACCTAATCAGGTCTTTGATGAGTATGGGGGTAGTAATCAATCTATTAGGACTATTGGATGTGCATCAGGCTCTTAATCAACTTAATCGAGTCTTTGATGAGTATAGGGATATTAATCGGTCCATTCGGACCATTAGATGTGCATCGTGGTCTTAATCAGCCTCATCGGACATTGATGAGTGTAGGGTTCTTAATCAGTCCATTAGGACCATTGAATGTGCATTAAAGTCTTAATCAGCCTAATCAAGCCTCCGATGAGTATGAAGGTATTAATTAGTCCATTTGGACCGTTGGATGTGCATTGGGTCTTAATCAACCTAATCGGGTCTTTGATGAGTATCAGGGTATTAACTAGTTCATTCGGACATTTGGATGTACATTGAGCCATTTGATGAGTATTGGAGTATTAATCAGTTCATTTGAACCATTGGATGCATATCAAATCTTAATCAGTCCACTTAAACCGTTTAATGAATATTACATCATAATAAGTCCAATCGGACCATTAGTGTTCTTTAAGTTACATGGGTCAATGGTATTTTCATCTTTATATGGGTCAAGGGCATTTTAGTCATGGTAAAACAATCCCATGTGCCATGAAGATATTTTTGGGTTTTAGAAACTACTTTTGGTCATGTGATTTCATTGACTAACAGTAAACAACGAACAACTAATGGTAAGGTGTTTTTTGAAACCAACAATGTAAGTCAAAGGGATCCTTGGTATTATTGATAGTCGAGGGAGGAGATTGTATATTGTTAGATAGTATAGGCGGTCATTATGTAATTTACCCTTTAAATAATTGTTGATGTAAGGAAATGGTAAAGGGAAAGGATTTGCTATACCCAATTTATCTGTCCCCCCTATTGTTAGAGTAGAAGATGACAATTGACATAAGAAGAAAGCTGTTACAACAGATAACAAAAGTTAGTTACAGTTGTAATAATGTGAAAATAAGTTAAACAACATTGTAACAGAAAAGGGATGTAAACACGTTTCATCTATAAATAAAGGATTGAGAACCTCATAAGGTTAACACATAACTTTTGTTCTTCTGTATACTGTTCTTCTTCTGTTTCTCATCTCTGGAAGTTAACTTTCTTAATTAGTATTAGAGTGATAGGCTAATCGTCTTCTTTAGATCTGTAATAGCTATGGCTATAGTTACCAAGTTCCTTCCCCACACAAAGGGTGAGGTGTATAGGGTTAAAATTGTAAAAATAGATACCCATAACAATGGGTTTTACAGGGTTAAAACCTTAAAAAATAGTGTTCAAATAAACATTTGCTCTATGTTTAAAAGAAGCACCAAGTTCAAAAAACAATCATGTGTTAGCCTGTGGTGTGGGGACGCGGGGGCACAAACAAATTTGGGTGTAGCAGATCCTTTCCCAATAGTAAAAGAAGCATCAATAAATATTTTAAGACATTATTTTATGAACTATTTTTAATAATAAAACAAGTTGAATAGAAATTAGTATTCACTATTCGGGTTGTCTCAGACTATTGGGACTGCTCCCAATCTTGGCCATGACAAATAAGACCAAAGCCTAATAAGCAACTAGGTAATTGGGCTGGATGGTTTGGCTTTTGGTAAAAACTTAAGACCAAGTTAGGCCCTTACTAGGACATAAATGTCAATATGTAAAGATTGTGAAGTTATAGGAGTCTAAAACATAGGCTAATGGTGTTAGATGTTCGTATTAAAGGACAAAAAAGGAAAGAAACGAGAATGTAATTGGGCTGGGCGGTTTGGCTGTTGGTAAAAACTTAAGACCAGATTGGGCCCTTATTAGGATAGACAGGTCTATATGTAAAGATTGTAAAGTTATCCCAAGGACGAATCTAAAACATAGGCTAATAGTGTTGGATGTTTTTATTAAAATACCAAAAAAAAAAAAAAAAAAAAAAAGAGAGAGAGAAATTAATTACATAAGAATTAGATGGTAGATTATAAAAAAGGAAAATTATCGAAATTTAAACAAATTGAAAATATGTGAAAAAAAAATGGAATTTGGAAGAAGATATAAATGTCATGGAATGAAAAGGCTGGTCATATTAAAAGAGTAAGAAAAAAGGTTCCTAAACAATCTAGAGGGAAAGTGAAACAATTCATATAAACTTGGTGGTGGAATGATGAAGTTCAAACAACCACTAGTGATAAAAGATCTTGTTATAAGATGATTGGTTGAAGACTAAAAATAAAGAATACTTAGAAATATATAAAAATGCTAAAAAGAAAGCTAAAAAAGCAGTAAGTGATGCTATATTTAAGGCATACATATGATGACCTCTATCATAAGTTATGTACTAGGGATGGTGAGAACTAAGATATATATATATATATATATATATATATAGGATAATTAAGTTATGTACTAGGGATGGTGAGAACTGAGAAGGGTATATATAAACTTGTTAGAATAAGGGATAGGAAATGTAGAGACCTAAATCATGTTAGATATATTAAAAGTGAAAATCAAAGAGTCTTAATAAAAGACGATGAGATTAAAGAAATGTGGATGAGCTATTGTAAAAAAAATTATTAAATAAGGATCATGAGGGGAATGTTGGTTTAAGAATTGACAAAGTAGAGAAAATTAGAGATCGTAAATATCTTTGTAGGATTAGAGTGTTGGAAGTAGACAAGAATAACGTCATCCACACTAGATTGTCCATAGAATTCAGATTAGACAAGCAACAATTGATACTCCCCGGTATTGTCTCTCATGGACACTCTAGTTATGAAAATCATCACTAGTATCAAGCTATGTACAAAGTCATCTCCAAGACTAATCAAAGTACACATTTTCTAGTCAAGTCCCGATTTTCTAGGAATCACTAAAAGTGTTACAAGAGTCCAAATTTCAGATGGTCAGTCACATTATTTCCAAGATTCTCTAGCATTCATAAGCTTTCACACAGTGAAGCATTTTAGGCTAAGAAATTACAATTTTACTCCACATCCTCCAATCTTCAAATCCTTTGTATCATTGGATCTAGACCCTTGGTGATTCCTCAAAACTTCCCCTAGCTTCCCAATTCTGAATAGTTAGTTGTCATTTTTTAGGTTTCCTCTACTTTTAAAAGACCTCTCGGCACCAGCCATTGGCAAACTCAACCTACCCCAACTTGTCATTTCTCTCCAACTCAAGTTGAGATACTATCAACTGCTATTGACCCTGGATGTATCCCAGGACTTTACCCAACATCCAAATTTCGAACAGTCAGTTGTCATTTCTCAAGTTTTACTCTGCCTTTAAAAGATCGTCTCTCAACATCAACCATTGATAGACTCAACGTACCCCAACTTCTCATATCTTTACAAATCAATTAAGATGTTCTCAACTGATATTGACCCTGGATGAATCCCTGGAACCTCACCTGGCATCCCACATTTCAAACAGTCAATTATCATTTATTAGGTTTTCCTTTGCCTTCAAAAGATCGTCTCCCAGTCCCAACCATTAGCAAATTCAACCTACCCCAACTTCTCACTTCCCTCTAACTCAAGTTCATACATTCTTGACTACCATCAACCCTGGATGAAACCCTAAGACTTCACCTAACATTCAAATTTAGAATAATTAGTTTTCATTTCTCAGGAGTTCCCCTACCTTCGAAAGACCGTCTGTCAGTCCTAAACCCTAGCAAACCCAATCTACATCAATACCTCATTCTTTTCCAAATTAAGTCAAAACACTGTCAACTGCATTCAACCTTGGTGAATCCCCGTGACATCCCTCAGAACCCAAATTTCAAACAATAGTGACCCATTTCTTGGGTTTTTCCTCGCCTTCGAAAGACCTCTCGGTCTTGGGCATTAACAAACTTAACCCATCCCAATTTCTCATTTTCCCTCAAATCAGGGTTGGACATTTTTAATGAGTAACTACTTTCGAGGACCTCTTGGTGATTAACCTGAGATCCAAATTTCGAGCTGTCAGTCCTTATGTCTTCGGGACTCTTAGGCCCTCAAAACTCTGTCATTGACTAATTTTCCACAATGAACTCAGTGGGTATGGAAATCCAAAAGGTAGGAATCGACAATAAGGGGGTTATTTCCCCGAAAATGTCATCATTACACATTAAATGAGCTAAGATTTTAGGGTTCCCCTCATTAATGCTCATTAATGCATGGAAAGCACTTGAATTTGGGAGCATGGATTAAGGCCATTGGATTGGCATCCATCTCATGCTCCCCTTTGGCATGCCACATGGCCTCTCCCTATTAGCCCATCATGCCACCTTATCCTCTATACAAACCATCATGGAAGCCATGTGTCACTTGTAGGCATCCCCCTCCATCCCACCTGGACACATGGCTTCATCTCCGTGGAAACACCCTACTCCACCCTCCTTTTGACATATGCCTCCATCCTCTCCATTAATCCTTTAACCCTAGACATGTGACATCATCACCATGGAGCGGCCCTTGTTCCACAATCTCTTGATAAATGGCTTATCCTAAGCCTCTCCTTCACCCACCATTGGATGCCCTTCTCACATCACACCCTTCCACATGTCTCTCATCCACCTCAAATTTGCTTTCCCCTCCACCACATGCCCTCCCCTCATTGGCTATGCCACTTCACCTCCTCTCATGTGGCTAAAAACCCACTTACATGTCCCTGGTTGAATTTTCCTCTCTCCTCTTTCACCTAATGCATGCCATGTGTCCCCTACCATGACATGGCTTACATCATTAAGGGGACACATGGCTCTCATCCTAGAGCCACATGGCAGCCATCCAAACCACCTTAAACACTATAAATACCCCCCAAACTAGAGCTAGAGGGAGGGAGAAAATAAGAAAAAAAATTGAGAGAGAATTAGGGAAGAAGAGAAAGCATAAGGAAAAGCTCAAGACCCTTCCCCCTCCATCAAACCTTGGAAAGGTAACCATCTTCCCTCCCTTTTTATTTTGTGCAAACCAAGCCTAGATTAGAACTTATAGTTGTCTTCTTAACCTTAATGCATTGCTAATTGAATCATACTAAGATGTTCAACATCTTAAAGAGGGCTACATGTCTCTGCTGGATTTTTTTTTTTTTTGAGATAATAGTGGTCTCGGATTTTTTCAGGGTAGGCCCCAGGTGGGTGGCCGACACCTCAATAAATTTTCAAAAGTGTCTGAGCATGATAGGGTCTTGAAATTGTCTACAAGTTAAGAGTCAAAACATAGTTTCTGCTCATTTCAGTGTGAGGTACACGTGGTCTTGAATTTATGACTAATTATTGTATGGTTATTTTAAGCTGGATTTTTTATAGTAGAGCCCCTGGGTGGGTGTCCTAACCCTCTATAAATTGTCATAAGTATCTGAGCGTGTTAAAGCCCTAAGATTATGTCTGCAAGTCAGAGACAGAGACAAAACACTATCTCTGTTCAACCCCATTTTGAGACAATCTTAATCTATAAAAAAAAGGTATTTTGGTTTGATTTCTTTTACAGTAGGGGCCCCTGGGTAGGTGTCCTACACCTCTGCAAATTTTCATGAATATCTTATTATGATAAGGCCTTGTAAATGTGTTTACAAGTCATAGACAATCATTGTCTCTACTATTTTCATATGAAGTGCATGTTAATATCTGATTTTTATTTATTTTTAGGAACATAATTTTTATCTAAAATTTGTACAGAGGGCCTCCCATACCTCTGTAAAACCCCATAATTTTGTTACCCCTGAAAGGGCTTCAAATGGCTAAGGTGTTAAGCTATTAGATTTTGATCCAGGATTTAATGCTTGAATTTCAAGCGTTATAAACAATCAGGCGTCACGTCTGGGGAGAGGATTAAACTCAGTGTGGGCCCTCCCTGTGCTCAACGCCTGAATTTTCATTTTGTGAAATTCAAGCGTTGAAGTAATGTTTAGGCATTAAGTCTGTGGACCCCATGTTACATTTTAGAACAGTACCTATGGGTCCCCAGACACTATACAGGTTGTGACATGATGCTTTGACATACCCTATATTGGGGTCACACTGGATCAAGTGGGGGGGTCCACCATTAATCCAACACCTGAATTTCCTAATTCAGGTGTCAGATAGCGTGGAACCTAAAAACCTATAATCAGGTTTGTGGGACCCACCATCCTCTCTGGTCCAGAACTAGTGACCTCACAGGGTCCCATAGAGGTCCAAGACCTCTGATATTATCTAGTATCTAAGGGATAAACCAGTGACCTCTGATATTATCTGGAATCTAAAGGACAGACACTGAGACAAAGGTTTTGAACCAGAATAAACTTGAAGGGTGTCCAACGCCTAAGTTTTACAAAAAGTGAAATCCAGGCGTCAGAAATAAAATTTAGGCATTATAACCAACAACAAAAAAGGCGTTAGGTTTTTAGTTTTTATTTCATTATTTATTCTCTTCATTTTATCATTGCATTTGTGAGTGCTTTATATATGTTTGATTGTGCATATGATTAGCTTGCTTTACATGATAGCATATCACCCTTTTAGGTTCAAGTGTATGTCTGGGCAAGTGTGTTTGAAGGACCAACCACTGTGAGTATTTCTATCAGTTTGCATGCTTTAAAATATCTAGAACTTTCCACTTTATATATGCATGCATGTGTGTGCAAGTGTATGGCTCGAAGGACCAACCACTTTGAATATTTATGTTTGTTTGCATGCTTAAAATATCTGGAAAACACCTCTAAACTTGAATGAACCAAACGACCAGGTTGCTGACCCAACGCCAGAGTAAAATTCAGGCATAGAACCTAAATTTAGGCTTTAAGCCTGTGGGACCCACTAGTTCCACCTATCTCACACCTAGTGGTCTAGGCAAGGTCTAATACATACCCAGAACCCTAAACTAATTGAAAACACCCCTAGACCAGCATTAGAAGTAGGTTTGGACCCACCTATTAGCAATTAAGTGTCCAATGCCTAAATTCTATAGAAAAAATTTAGGTGTTATGATCAAAATCAAGCGTTGGCCTACAAACAGTTCATAAATGATATTTTATAAGGCACACTCCCCTATTATAACTAGTGGTACACATGTTAGGAGAAGCCACCCTAAAAAAGTGGGTGGTTGGGTGCCTAACACTTTCTTCAGCCACAACAAAACAGCTTACCAAGCATTTGGAAACCAAACCTACTTTAGGAGTTCACAATCTAGACCTTGGGGTCTAGACTAAACCTTAACGTCTAAACTCTCTTTTCCTGAGAAAGGAAGCCGATGTTTAACTCCATCAATAAACCCGAGTTGGTAGCGACTCCCAAAAGATCTTGGCATTGACCAACGACATGACTAAATCTCATCACCCCCTTTTAGCCCTGAAAACCAAAAACATACCACATGGTGATGTGGGGGCGAAAGCTGCGAGGTACTCCTAAAAGAAGGGGAGAGGAGGTGCGAGCCTCCTCAGCTTCCAATTTTCCCCCAATGCCCACACTGTTAATCCTATAAAGAAAACTCACTTAGGCTCAATAAAGAGGTTGCATTGTGATATTCTAGGAAGGGTTTAAGGGCTGTATATGAACAACAATTCTGGACATACCAAGGATATTAATGGAGGGTTCAGGTTTGGTTTAACAAGTCCGACAAGAAAATGGTCTTGATATAGGGCTTTATTTAGGTTTAGGGATCAAGGAAGGGATAAAGAGGTGACTAAACAAGGAAAAAATCAGTGTGTGATAACAATGGCCAATATGTTGAAATAACAGGGTTAAAATTCTAAATCCATAGGATTTCTGATGTTTATAAGGCTAAACATAAGCTGAATTAGGGTAACCAGAAAGGGAAAATAGGTGTTCCATAAGGGTTAAATAGGGTCTGAGAAGAGGTTAATAGAAAGGGAAGACATGGGTTAATCAACTGTGGTCTAAATTAATTGGGAACAACAAAGGTTTAAGAGGGACTGGAACAAGATTATATGGCTAGGATAGTTGACTGAAACACGGGAATACTAAAGGATTTAAAGAGTTGAAGTAGGGACTAATGGTTGGATTGATAAAGGAATTGATTAAAGGGGACACAAGCTGATTATGGGAGATTAGAGAACTAAAGACCAGGGCCTCATAAAGCTGTTGCAAGTATCAAGAAGGGTCTCAAGTCTTTTTTTGTCCAAAGGAGTTTATCTGTCACCGTAAGACTCAGGCCAAGGTTTTGGATTCAGACTTCCAAAACAGATCTGTCTTCTATTTTAGTCCAACTGCAGGCTAACGGCAGGGCGGATTTTGGAATTAAAAGGTTAGACTGGTCTTAGGTTAACTATAATAATAGCTGCAGACTTTTGGATTAATGGGTTTTGTTATTTCAGCTACAAAACAGCACATGGATGAGTGTGTGCTGATGATGGAGGATTCAGACTCGGACTGCCCGAATTGATTGACTGGATAAACCACCCCAGTTCGCCTGGGTCCACCCTACTCGTCAAGCGGTCGCTACTAATTTGGACCATCAACTCCTACGTCAAGCCACCAGCTGGAATAAAAATTGGCGACCGACCCTAGTGCCGAGCGGCTCATAAGAGAAATAGGCTGATGATAGACCCCCACTACCGACCGATTGATCCTTGAGCGTGAACAACCGGGAATGATTGTCTGCCACCTCCAACGTAACAGATAAGCTATAATAGCTGAGCCGATCGCATATAAGACAAAAATGGTTACAATATATAGAACGCTGCAGAATAGTAACCAATACGATATCGACACGTGTATCACTTCACCTTTATATAACTAACTCGAAGAATATTCACGAGAGGGAGATGAGGGTTCATATAAGAACTACAGAACTCCCCAATGAGAGGTAAGATAATAACTTCCTAGAGAGAGGATTTCTCAGAAAAAAGATCCCTAACTTGGGCATCGGAGAGGTGTTGGCTAGTGCCACACCGAGGTCAGCTGTTGCTTATATGCAGGGGAGAAGGAAGCTGCAAATCAAAATTGAGGGCTACCAAAGGACCATCTTGGTGATCCAAATTTCAGCATCATCAGTTGGCACTGTCTGTGGGAAACGACTAAGAAGGATTTCCGGCAGGACAAAGGTCTGATGGTGGAAACTCGATCTGGAAGGATGGAAGCTCGCCGGAACGCATCATCTATCAATGGCATAGGAAGGGAGGCTAAGGTTGAGGCTGTCCGAATAGCAAGTCTGGAGCAAAGGTTATAGGATCTCAACCATAACATGGAACGAATGACAAAAAACAAATCAGGAGCTAAGCCGCCGGCTTAGAGAGCAAACGAAGCACCAATACTTTAGGGATGAAGAAACTCAGGAAGGCATGAGTCCTGGGCCAGAAGTTGAAGAACCCAGGAGAGAAAAAGGGCAATGGCCAAGGCTGGGAGCCTCCGTGTTCCAGCATACCAATGACGTAGATGGAAGGACTGCTATTGAACAAGTGATCTGCCTTCAGAAGATGCAGGATCAATTGAACGTGGTGATGGAGGTTATTTGGGGCAAAACCCCTTCCACGATAGAAGCATTGGTGTAGAAGACAAATCACCCTTTCTTTATGGCGATCATGTCCTATCTTCTCCCCAAAAGGTTCAGAATCCCCCTAATGGAACCATTCGATGGGAGCAAGGATCCATTCGACCACCTAGAGTCTTACAAGACATTAATGTCACTGCATGATTACTCGAACGGAGTCATGTGTAGGGCTTTCCCTGCTACTTTAAAGGGTTCAGCACAAAAGTAGTTCAATAGTCTTTAGTCCAACAGTGTCAACTCTTTTTCGGAGTTGAGCCAGTTGTTCGCTAGTCACTTCATCGGGGGAAGGCGCTATCGCAGGTTGGCTACTTGTTTGCTCAATGTTAAATACGTAAGAGGAGAATCACTGAAAGATTACGTCTCCCATTTTAACCGAGAGAAGGTAGTTCTCACCGCCTTCATGGGTGGGCTGCTACCCACGATATTCTTGTTCTCTCATTCTAAATCTCCTCTAAGTAATATGGCCGAACTGATGCTGCGTGCCTAAAAACATATGAACGCTGAGGATGTAATGACGGCAAGAAAAAACCAAGGGAATGAACCTCGCGAATTATCAAAGAGAAAAAGGGACGAGCAACAGAAAGGGAGTTGATGGGGAAGCAAGATAGAGGGGTAATGCTGATCGATCGGTAAGACCCAGAGAAGCACGCACACTAGCCTGGAGAACGCAAGTATCCACCCCTGAAGAAGCTGGCCCTTGCCCTTGTGGTCACAACAAGAAGACTCAAACCATATTTCTAAGCTCATCCCGTTACTGTGTTGACGAACCAACCCTTGAGAGTAGTGCAATAGAAACCAGAGGTGTCGGGCAGGATGGTGAAGTAGGCGATAGAGTTGGGTGAGAATGATATCAGCTACCGACCGAGAACCGCTATCAAGGGACAAGTTTTAGCATATTTTTTGGCAGAACTGATCCCAGTTAAAACAATGAACTACGAAGCTGAATGGACCCTACATGTGGACATGTCGTCTATTACCTCGAATAGTGGGGTAGGACTCTTACTGACCACACTCGAGGGGTTAGAGATCGTATACGCAATCCAACTAGGATTTAATGCGACAAATAATGAAGCAGAGTATAAGGCGTTGATAGCTGGTTTGAGTCTGGCAAAGGAAGCAGGGGCAGTGTGTGTGGTTACTTATACTGACTCGAAACTAGTCGAGGGGCAAGTAACCGGAGAATACGAAGCAAAAGAGGATTGAATGAAAAAGTACTTAGCTAAAGTCACCGAGCTTGTGTCACAATTTGAGACAGTGAATGTCTGACACATACCTAGGAGTCAGAACGAACAAGCTGACTGACTGGCATGACTAGCCTCGGACAATAAATACGTGGTAAAGAATCGGCTGCCCGTGGGCTGCCCCATTCGATCCAGCATGGAAGATAAACCAAATACCTCGATCCGTATGAACAGGCTCGAAGATGACTATAGGTCCCCCATCACATAATTCCTTAGAACGGGGAGATTACCGTCTGACCGAGTAGAAGCTTGAAAACTCAAACTTTAAACCGCTCGATACACCCTGATTAATGATGTCCTATACAAACGAAGCTTTACCATGCCATATCTGAGATGTTTGTCACTAACCGAAGCCGAGTATGTCATGAGAGAGATCCATAAAGGGATATGCGGGAATCACTCTGGGAGTCAGACGCTCATCCACAAGCTGGTCAGAGCAGGATATTACTGGTCCACAAATTTAAATGACTCGATGGATCTCGTTAAAAAATGTGACGGCTGCCAAAAGTTTGTCAACATCCTCAGATGACCGACAGAATAGCTGACACCCATCATGGGCCCATAGCCCTTTGCCCAATGGGGCATAGATATTGTTGGGCCTCTCTCCCAAGCGATGAGACAAAGGAAGTTTCTGATAGTAGCCGTGGACTATTTCACAAAATGGGTCAAAGCCGAGGTGTTGGCAACAATTACCGAGCACAACATACGCGACTTCGTGTGAAAGTCCCTCATATGTCGATTTGGAATACCATAAATTATCATCACAGACAACGGAAGACAGTTTGATAACAAGCATTTTCGTATCTTTTGTTCTCAACTAGGAATCAAGAACCATTCTCTTTTTCAGAACATCGTCAAGTAAATGGTCAAGTGGAAGTCACCAATAGGACTATACTGAAGATAATCAAAACCAGGCTGGAAGCGTCGAAGGGACAATGGGTTGAAGAGTTACCTGGGGTCCTCTGGGCCTACAGAACTACACAGAGAGGTCCACTAGGGGAGACTCCATATGCCTTAGCTTTTGGTTGCAAAACAGTTATCCCTGTAGAGATTGGGATGGTGAACCTGAGAATTCAGAAACTGTAGACAGAATATACAGAGAAGGAGCTACGCATGAACCTAGATTTAATGGAAGAGAAGTGAAATGAAGCCTCCCTTTGAATAACCACTTATCAACAAAGAATGATGAGATACCACAAGACTCATGTGCGACTGAAGGATTTTTAGGTCAGGGAGCTTGTTCTTCAAAAGGTCAGTATAGCTAATCAAGTACCCGGAGATGGTAAGTTGGGGCTCAATTGGGAGGAGCCCTATAAAGTCACCCGAATTACTCAAAAATTGCTCAGAAAGGCACCTACCACCTAGAATCCATTGAAGAAAAACCTTTACCCCAACCATGGAACGTGGAACACTTGAAAAGGTACTATCAATAGTTATGTTTCTTTTTATTCAAGATAATGGGATTTATCACTATTTTGTGTGGCCGAATAGTGTACAACTGACGTTCCAAGTGGAGTTGAAAAAATGGACCAAGTCTAGTAGAATGACCCATCGACCTACTACAACGATCTACAACGTCCCAAGTGGAGTCGTAAAAATGGACAAAGTCTAGTAACTCGACCCCTCGGCCTACTATAATGATCTACAACGTCCTGAGTGGAGTCGTAAAAATGGACAAAGTCCAATAACTAGACCCCTCGGCCTACTACAACGATCTACAACGTCCTGAGTGGAGTCGTAAAAATAGACGAAGTTCAGTAACTCAACCACTTGGCCTACTACAATGATCTACTACTATTCTGAGTGAAGTCATAAAAATGGCCGAAATCCAGTAACTCGACCCCTCGGACTACTACAATGATCTACAACATCCCGAGTGGAGTCCTAAAAATGGACGAAATCCAGTAACTCAACCCCTCAACCTACTACAACAATCTACTAACATTCCGAGTGGAGTCGTAAAAATGGATGAAATCCAATAACTTGACCCCTCAGTTTACTACAATGATCTACAACGTCCTGAGTGGAGTCGTAAAAATGGACGAAATCCAGTAACTTGACCCATCGGCTTACTACAATGATCTACTAACATTCCGGGTGGAGTCGTAAAAATGGATGAAGTTCAATAACTCGACCCCTCGACTTACTACAACGATCTACAATGTCCCGAGTGGAGTTGTAAAAATGGATAAAGTCTAGTAACTCAACCCTTCAGCCTACTACAACGATCTACTAACATTCCGAGTACAATCGTAAAAATAGACGAAGTCTAGTAACTCGACCCCTCGGTCTACTACAATGGTCTATATTTAACGTTCCAAGTGGAGTTGTAAAAATGGACTAAGTCCAGTAGAACGACCCCTCGGCCTACTACATCGATCTACAACGTCTCGAGTGGAGTCGTAAAAATGGACGAAGTCCAATAACTCGACCCCTCGGCCTACTACAATGATCTACAACTGACGTTCCTAGTGGAGTTGGACTAATGGACTAAGTACAGTAGAACGACCCCTCGGCCTATTACATCGATCTATAATGTCCCGAGTGGAGTCGTAAAAATGGATGAAGTCCAATAACTCGACCCCTCGGCCTACTATAACGATCTACAATGTCCTGAGTGGAGTCATAAAAATGAACGAAGTCCAGTAACTCAACCACTCGGCCAACTACAATGATCTATTAACATTCCGAGTGGAGTTGTAAAAATGGACGAAGTCCAGTAACTCGACCCCTCGGCCAACTACAACGATCTACAACGTTCCGAGTGGAGTTGTAAAAATGGACGAAGTCCAGTAACTTGACCCCTCGGCCTACTACAACGATCTACTAACATTCTGAGTGGAGTCATAAAAATGGACAAAGTCCAATGACTTAACCCCTCAGCTTACTACAATGATCTATAATGTCTTGAGTGGAGTCATAAAAATGGACGAAGTCCAGTAACTCGACCCCTCGGCCTACTACAACGATCTACTACCATTTCGAGTGAAGTTGTAAAAATAGACGAAGTCCAGTAACTCGACCCCTCGGCCTACTACAATGATCTACGTCCCAAGTGGAGTCGTAAAAATGAATGAAGTCCAGTAACTTGACCCCTCGGCCTGCTACAATGATCTACTAACATTCCGAGTGGAGAAGTAAAAATGGACGAAGTCTAGTAACTCGACCCCTCGACCTATTACAACGATCTACAATGTCCCGAGTGGAGTTGTAAAAATGGACGAAGTCTAGTAGAACGACCCCTTGGCCTACTACAAAGATCTACTAACATTTCGAGTATAGTCGTAAAAATGGACGAAGTCTAGTAACTTGATCCCTTGATCTACTACAATGGTCTACAACTGACGTTTCAATAACTTGACCCCTCGGCCTACTACAATGATCTACAACGTCCCGAGTAGAGTCGTAAAAATGGACGAAGTCCAGTAACTTGACCCCTCGGCCTACTACAATGATCTACTAACATTCCAAGTGGAGACATAAAAATGGACTAAGTCCAATAGAACGACCCCTTGGCCTACTACATCGATCTACAGCGTCTCGAGTGGAGTCGTAAAAATTGACGAAGTCCAATAACTCGACCCCTTAACCTACTATAACGATCTACTAACATTCCGAGTAAAGTTATAAAAATGGACGAAGTCCAATAACTTGACCCCTCGGCCTACTACAATGATCTACAATGTCTTGAGTAGAGTTGTAAAAATGGACGAAGTCCAATAACTCGACCCCTCAGCCTACTACAATGGTTTACAACTAGCGTTCCGAGTGGAGTTGAAAAAATGGACTAAGTCCAATAGAACGACCCCTTGGCCTACAACATTGATCTACAATGTCCCGAGTGGAGTCGTAAAAATGGACGAAGTCCAGTAACTCGACCTCTCGACCTACTACAACGATCTACAATGTCTCGAGTGGAGTTATAAAAATGGACAAAATCCAGTAACTCGACCCCTCAGCCTACTACAACGATCTACTAACATTTCGAGTGCAATCGTAAAAATAGACGAAGTCCAGTAACTTGACCCCTCGGTCTACTACAACAGTCTACAACTGACATTCCGAGTGAAGTTGAAAAAATGGACTAAGTCCAGTACAACGACCCCTCAATCCACTACATCGATCTATAACGTCTCAAGTGGAATCGTAAAAATGGACAAAGTCCAGTAACTTGACCCCTCGACCTACTACAATGATCTATAATGTTCTAAGTGGAGTCGTAAAAATGGATGAAGTCCAATAACTCGACCCCTCGGCCTACTATA
>JAOXJP010024413.1:0-17133 GCA_025762735.1 Platanus orientalis
GCACGACGGGTGGACCTCATAGAAAAGTGATCCACTCATCATGGGCTTAACCCACGATGGTTTGGAGTCGCCACCAGCCTTTTCAAAGATGTGACTGGACATCTGTGTTTGGAAAACAAAATAATTTTATTTTTAAATTCCTTTGAAATGTATGACTCCATTTCAAACTGGTCGATTCAAGGATTTTGAGTAAGTGGTCCGATTATGGACTAGGGAAGGTGTTAGGCACCCTGGTCCACCCACATACGTAGTTATCTATTTAAACCGGTTCAACTCTAGGGTCTATTTTCTGTTATGGTGAGTGCATTAGTGTGTCCTATATTTGGAACCATGGTATATACATACGGGTTTATTGACTTACTAACTAATGATAATATGTGATTATATGTAAACCATATCATTTGCATATATTTTATAAGTAAGCTATATACTTATCAGGCTAAAATGACAAATAAAATGAATGGGCAAAAGAGTCTACCTCAAGCACTTCACCCTTGCAATCAGGACGAATTAATGCATAATATATGTGCAAGCTAGACGCCCGTCTCATATATATATATATATATATATATAGAGAGAGAGAGAGAGAGAGAGAGAGAGAGAGAGAGAAATTGGACGTAACAACATACCTAATCAGCTCAGCTAAATAAAATATACAACATGCAGATGTATATAAAGAAAAGGTTTTAATATACACATGTAAGATATAATAGATTAGATTACAAATATATATATATATATATATGAATTTTATATGAAAATGACGACTAAGGGAGCATGGTAAGCAACATGATAATTATGTACACCGATGTATACATAAAATACCTGAGCAGAAACGTGGGATAAGTAAAAACATCATTGACTATAAAAAAAATTAAAATCTACTTAGTTTATTATGCATTAGTGAGACCCCTAATATAAACTCGTGTCCTATTATTCTCCCAGCATCATTTTACTGTTAGCACTACTCTCCACTCCTTTATATCTCCCTTTTTCTTTTAAATCAATAACAAGAGACTTTGCACGTCACCAATCCCTGTACATGTGCTGATTTCCCAATAACCCCTGACTGTAAGAAAAATCATTACCACATTAGATATCTATGGTTGCATAAGCCGAGTTCACATGATTGTCTGGACTGAATATATGGCCACATGCCTTGGTTTGGGTCAGGTTCAATCTTCCTAAACTGGATTTGATTTGGCCCAAAATTTGTTGTAATGGGCTGAGTTAGGATTTGGCTGGGCTTGGGGTGTATTCAAGTTTGAGCTAGGAGTTGTTTGGGCTAAACCCAATGCAGGGCAGGTGTTGAACATGGCCAAGGCTAAGTATGGGTATGCACGTCTCAAGCTGCTATGATTGTTAAAGTTTATAAGCATCCTATGGATGTAGACAAAATGGTTTTAGACTATTTGCAAAATCAATCGGACAAATAACAGGGCATTAGAAACACTGACAATGGTAAAAAAAAATCTGGGTTGCTGCTCTATCCATGATCACACAACAGTTGTTCATTGAAGTTTTGTGGGTTTTAGTCTGAAAGACATGAGGTGTGCCTGTTGGTAAAGAGTTTGGTCATTGGATTGGTTGAAACCAAGAAAAGGGAGGTGCAGAACTCTTGTTTAAGGATGTTGTTAGCTGAACGGATGAGAATACATCATAAATGTTGATAATTATGGATGATGGATTAAGAAGACTATATATATATATATATATATATATAGGGGATGATAGGTAACAAAACAAATAAAATAAAACAGTTGTCGGTGATTGATAGGGAAGTAGTTGTTCTTGCACTTCTCAACAAGGGGCAATCCCAGTAATGGTATACATACCATCTCGTATCCCAGCACCTGAGACTCAATCTGAGTCACTGTTCTCATGAGACATGGTTATACCACATAGTTCTATCTAAAACTAGATGGCTGGATGATTAATAAAGAATTACATATACACTGGTTTAAACATATATCAGTAACAAAAAAACAAAAAAACAAAAAAACAAAAACAAAAAAAATCCAATCTGGAATCAGGTTTGCATTCCTGGTTTGTTATCAGTTTTTTTTATACACAACATGGATGGGATTCAGAGCCACAGACTCTCATACAGTCAAATAATAAGCATGCTTAATAACGGAAAAAGACTCAAAAGGAGAGGTCTTTACCTCTTTTATGTGAGCACACGTGAACGGATCCTTGCTTGGAAACCGGGTAGCACCTTCGAAGCTATCTTCGTTCTCACTAGAGAACCAATGAAGTGTTTTGAGAGAGATCAAGATGTAGAGAGAGAGAGGGCAGAAAGAGAGAATAGAGGTCAGTGAATAGTAAAACGTCCCCTTCCTCCGTCCTCTTGCCTCTCCCTCTTCACGATCCCCCCTCCCTTATTTAAAGATTTTATGGGTTTCTAGCCGTTGGAGCTATGATTGCTAAGCTCAATTGGAGGAGCGAGTTGTCAAGAATGTGCTGGCTGACACTTTAGGAAAGTGTAATGCATTGGACAACCAAAAGGGGAAGGCTTGAGCTGTGGTAGATTTGTTTTAGGGGGTTTCTATGGAAGGAATGGTACAAGAGAGGTAAGAGTCCATCGACCTCCCTCTTTGTCTCGTTCCCATTTTAGATTTTAATACCTAAAGAGATAAATATTTACTTAGGATCAATTATTTGGCTTAGTTGCCAGGGTTTTAAATTTTTGCTATTTAGGCATCTTGGTGGCTGGTTTTTCCTCTTTTTTTTAGTTATTATTTGAATATCTTTATTTTGGATAGGATGGGAGATGGAGCTAACGAGAGGGTTGGAGAAAATTATGTCTATGCTTGCAAGAGTCTCCTTATGGAAGGAAATCAAAGTTAATGAATGACAAATGGAAGGAGTGAGGTATGACTCATTGTGGTTGATGATAGGTCATAAAGAAATTAATTATGAAATAACTATTATGGTTGGATAGATGTGGGGGCCACTTTTAGTGATGAAGAGAAGATTTGATTATGGGACGTGATCTATGTGGTTCCTTTTTGGTTCATACAAATAGTAGAGCCCACAAGATGCACAAGAGGGAATGGGCCAGGTTCGGAAGGAAAAGTGCTATCAATTTATGTTAAATTTCTTGATATGGCAACAATTTGAAACGAAGTGGTAGCTAGGGTTGTTTGAGTCCATTTTTGGTAACAATTTGAATAAATTATACAACAAAGGGGTGATGGGCACATGAGATGATGGGAGTTAACTATGGAAGGATAAATGCATGTGTTAGAAGAATGGAACTGATCCTATGCTTTGTGGGATTCCGTGAGTTGGTGTACCCACATGGCATTCGATTAATCTAGATTGGCCAGTCTTGATCGGACTCATAACCATGGCTAAATTGGCTGATCTCGAGGGTCATTGATGGTATCTTAAGGTTTTCAAGTATATCGGATCCATCTATGGTGCTTGATTAGCCATCTAACGTGAGTTTTGTTTAGAATTTGGAAGATTTTGAATTGAGGGACGGGATTTGCCAAAACTTGGTACAATAGATTTCAACAATCAAACTGTCTATTTCAAAGTTTTGGGACATTCTGAACATATCTACGGTGTTAGATTGATCATTCAGGGTGTATGATGATTAGGTTTTGAAAGATTTCAAATCGAGGGCCAAGATTCGTTGAAGCATGATAGGACGGAATTTGATGATCAAACACTCTAATTCTAGGTTTTGGACCATTCTGGATGCGTCCATGATACCTGATTGGTCATCCGATGCTTGCACAATGAGATTCAATGATCCACCTTTGATGAGGGGGAAATCGTAATTTCTTAGGTAGATGTGACCAAACTTGAAACAACAATTTAGAAAACTACAAGATTAGAAATAAAGATAGGAGGATGAAAAAAAGCAAGTCATATAAAAGTCTTAGGAAAAATCATGGGTTTAGGGTGCCGGATTAGGAAAGAATGAGAATGGCCTAATGGGAGTTTGTTTAATCACCTTAGTTTTCAAGCATACCTAAAGGCCTATTCTGAAGAACTAGTGATGCCCATTGAAAGAAACCTCTAGTCCCTGGGCCAAAATTGGGTGCTAACAGGGGTGCCTAACACCTTCCCCAAGTGTAAGCAAACAACTTATCCTAAATCACAGGAACTCAGACCAGTATTAAGAATCAGACTCCTAGACCTTTAGGTCTAGACTTCTCCTTTTCACCTGAAGAAGAGAACTGATGTTCAGCTCCATCAGTTAACCCCAAGTAGGTGGCGACTCCCAGAAATGCCTAACCCTCCCATAAAAGGGTTAGTGACCTTTCATGCACCAGCATCACGCGCCGGCCCAGAAGCCACAATTGGGTGGGAGAATCTGAATCCTACCCGAACACCGATGTCCACAGTCAATCATGCAAACAATCAATCAAAATTACAGTGAACAAACCTAAAGCTAGTCCTCTAAGCTATTGAGTGTAGCCTAAATAACTCTAACCTGAAAATGACTAAATATGCATGCTTCTTAAGATTCTAAAAGATGAGTGTACCAGTTGAAACACCTCCCCAAAAAATATCAGATCATAGAGTGGTGGGTAATGACCTAGATAAGGTCTTATGAGAGTGATGTATTAGTGCAATGTCGTGTCCTCAGACTCGTTTTGTGCAAAATAGAAAATAACAGAGATGTATTCATACATGTTCAAAATGTGAGTTTAGTCCTAATAACTAATTCAAGTTGTCCTAGAACTAAAATGAGCATGTTTTCTGACCTAAGCATAACAATTTTGAATAAGTGTTAAAGATGGAATGTTATCCTAACTAACTAATGGAGTGGCCTAAGTTTAATCCAAAGTATATAGACATGTGAGAAATGTAGGCATGTGAGCAAGGTAGGTATGTAAGCATGTATATAAACATTGTAAAGCATATGTTTAACATAATTTAAAGACATGTACATATAAAGATCAAATAGTCCCTAGTGGAGTTGTCATTCTGTGGACATCAGTGTTTAAGAGGGGTTCAGATTCCCCCGCCTGCCTGTGGTTTTTGGGCCCACTCTTCGGTGCGTGATGCTAGTGCCTAAAAGATCGTTAACCTTTTTACAAGAGGGTTAGGCTTTTCTGGGAGTCGCCACCAACTCGGGGTTAACCGATGAAGTTGGACATTGGTTCTCCTCTCTGGGTGAAGAGGAGAAGTCTAGATCCGAAGGTCTAGGGTTTTAACTCTTAATAATGGTCTACATTCCTAAGATAAAGGGTAAGTTGTTTAGTTGCATTTTGGGAAGGTGTTAGGCACTCTAAATACCCGCCTTTTTAAGATGGCTTCTCTCATTCATATATGTTTATAATTATGTTATAATCTATGCTTGTTAAATGTAAAGTTACTAGTCTACATACTCGATCTTGTATGGTTCATTGTATTCCTAGGGTTTTGTCGAGATCAAACTGTATGAAATTCTAAGGGTTTATTGTCTGTACCAATTTCAGTAGTCAAGTACATCTGACTATAAGAGTGATGTAGGGTAAATTCATTTTAGATTATTTGTATACTTATAGAGTACTCAGTGTTGTTGTAAAATGTAGACAAGTTAGCTAAATGGGGGTTGGGACTATGTTGTACCAATGTGCGTGGTTTTTGAGAACCAAATTAGGCTATGGCCAAGTCTTAGGGTCTTTGGGTCGCGAACCATTATAACATGATCCTAAGGTAAGGTGAAGACCATAAAAGGTCAGGATAGGTTGAAAAGTAGTGATTTAGTAGGTTGACTCAACCTAGTCGCACTGACGTAGCAGCCATGACTCAACCATTGTCTCCTATGTAAAGTTCAGGTATCTGTTACACTTGGAAATCATAAGCATATAGTCAACCTTACTATGATTGTTGGAAAAGTTGAAAGAGGTATTTGTAATTAAAGGATTTCTAGATTATCTCTGTGAAATAGATTGGTTTGAAGCTAGGTTTCATTTAACTTTCATAGGTCTAACACCTGAAATTCATCTTGACGCTTGAAAACAAGGCCCATAGAGATGCTTAAGTACATGAATGAATTCCAAGATGTCAGTTGCCTATATATAGCCTTTTGAGAAGGTCAGGGTTCACTAAGGTGGGTCCCAAATCCAAACGCCTCAATTTCTTCAATGCCTACTTTTCATGTCAACGCTTACTTTTTAACATGTTAAAAATAAGGCATTGGGTTTGGACAATCTGTACTCCGGAGGGCATATTTCTCTCCACAAAATTCTAAATTGAGCGTGGTCAGTCAATTTGGAAAGTTGAGGGAGAGATCTTTCCAACCAAATATAATAAGCCTATATTTTTCTAATGCTTTTTTTTAAATTAATGCCCATTTTTGCTATCAACGCCTATTTTTGAACAAATTAAAAAACAAGCATTGAGTTTGGACAGTCTATACTCCGGAGGGCATATCTCTCTTGACAAAATATTAAATTAACCATAGTCAATCAATTTTGAAATATGAGAGAGAGATCTTTCCAACCATATATAATAAGCTTATATTTTTCTAACACTTTTTTTTCCAATGCCGATTTTTTAATTCCTTAAAAAACAGACGTTAAGCCTGGACCCAAAATCCAACTGCCTTGTTCCGGCCATTTGGACCCCTTAGGGTTATTGAAAAATTTTAAAATTAGGTATGCTAGTAGGGGATATATACATGAACATCATATAAAAATTTGAACATTAGATCATGTATATAAAATTGAAATGAAAGTCAACAAATATTCACCAAAACTAGGTCTCAAAAGACCCAGTTTTTTAGGTCTATTTTGGAAGCCATCTCAAGGCCTTCCATAGCACCTAAATTCACAAAATTAAATCTAGAATATCATATATATGTCTAGTCTAACATAGTCCAATTTGGGCTCAAGCAGCCCTCTACAAAATTCATAAGAAAATCATCATCAAAACTAGTAAAAAATGGAAGCAAGTAAAGGTTGTTGGGCCTCTACAATATAACCCGAGTTAGACCAGAGTTCTAGCATGAAATGAACAGTATAAAAGCATGATAATTGACATATATTAAAGAAGGGGGAATAAATTTGAACTAGGTTTAGGCTTACCTTACCTAGGGTTGATGTAAACATGTAATTTTCCTCTTCTTCTTTTTCTTTTCCTCTTAGCAATTACAGTTTTTTGTTGTCAACCCCCTTGAGCACAAATTTGGGGGTATTTATAGCCTCCAAAGGGTATCATGGATGGTTGATATTGAGCATAGGGTTTTCTAGATGGAGGGCTAGGATTAGGTGAGAGGGTGTTGAGGTAGAAGGTGGTTTTGAAGTGAGGGGATGGTTTTGTTTTAACCGTACTTGGATTGGTGACATGGCCCCAATAGGGAAAAATTGTAGTACCATGTCCCCCTCATGGGCTGTTGTGATTGGTTGGGTGATTATAACCCATGGTTTGCCAAAGAGTGGTTTGAGGAAGGTGGTATTGTGTTGGATTGGTGACATGGCACCTATAGAAAACAAGTATAGTACCATGTCATCTTCATGGCTTGTTGTGATTGGTTGGGTGGTCATAGCCCATGGTTTGGGAAAGGGTGATTTAAGAAGAGCATCATGAGAATTCACAACCAAAGGTGAGGGCATTAGGGTCTTTTGTAAGTGTGAATGCATTTAATGAAGGTAATGAGCCAAAATCCAAAAATGATGAACTCATTAACCCTAAAATACATTGGTTTTCCTCATTTATCTATCTAGCTTACTTTATGGGTTCTTGTGCTCCAAAATATGTAAAAATAAATGTCTATTTTTGTTGAAGTCCCAAACATTTTAGTCGTAATGGATTAGTCAGAACCGAATTGCAAGGGGATGAAATTAGGGGTTTACTGGCCTTAAAATGATCTTAGAAAACATTAGAGGGGCAAGATAGTGAAGTTGATCTGAAAATTGTCAAGTGACAGATGATCTCGGGTCCAGGTGAGTCACAACCTTTGACTATGCAGGATTACAATATCTAAGCAGGAAACTGGGTCAAAAACCCATTTTTGAGTAATTAGACAATATTGGGCTAGAAATGCTGCTAGTTTTTCTATAGAATGTTGTCATGAGCCATATTTGGAGGGTTTGAGGCTTGAGGAGTCTTAGGGCTGCAGGAGCTAACAAACAAGATGTTGGGTTTCCAAGCAATTATCGAGAGATTTTTGAAGCAGAGTCACTTGAAGGGATTGAGGTTCTGTAGCTGCCTAAACATTGGTAAAATTGAACTTCTAGACATTCTCTAAACTAGGAGTTTATGAAATGCTTTATTGAGGGTAGGGGTAAACCTAAAAAAATAACCTTGACCTTGCTGCATATCGAGTCTAAGAGAATTTTTAAGAGCATTCTACATGTCAAATACAGACGAAAAGTGTTTTTTCTTGTCTTAGGAAGAAATGATGACTTGGGCCATAGGGCCTCTATAAATTAGTGTAAATCTAATAGTCTTGAGGCTCTGAATTTATAGTGGTGTGGTCACTACCTAACTAAATTTTTAATTTTAGATGCACTCCTGAGAGTTGGTTGAGCACCTAATTTTAAACTTGATTTGTTACACTTTTCAAAGTATTTGAAGGAATCTTGGCTAATAAGTTTCTGAAAGTCCCTACTCCTTCGATAGTTTTTTAAAGGCCTTGTGATTCCACAGAGATAGACATTGACTGATCCTGATTTGGAGGTCTGGAGAACATTCTGGCTCTATATGAGTAAAATGCAGTAACATAGCTATTTGACCTCTTGGGGGAGATTTAAGATTTTACAAAGGTTCAAGATTTTGAAATTCTCTTCTTAGACATGAAGATTTGAAACTAAGACTGAGGCCAAGTCATAGCAATCGACCTTTCTGGATTCAGAGATCAGATAAATCTCTGAGAGCTCTTGCAAGGGTCATTATAAGTTGAGAGATTTGTTGTTTCCAGTCTCAAGCAATGTCTGTTCTATGATGATTTTCTAAGAATAGGGAGACTCAGAGATGCATAGGATCTAAAATTATACCATTCGGACCATGGGAGAGGCTACGAGAATCCTTTGAGGCTCTAGGGGTAAATTCATGGAAGTGAAAAGGGTAAAATAATAATTTTCTACCCATAGGTCAAAAAAAGTGAAAATGAAAATTCTTCGCCTGTGATGCTTCATGATTAGAAGGCTTATGTAGGCAGCTAAATTCAGTGATCTAAGTGGTGGATAGTGAGTATTGAGCTTTTAAAGGTAGAAGGGTAAAATGGTTATTTTTCCATCTGTGATGCTTTACAGGAGAAAGGCTTACAGGAGGTGGATAACTTACTGGTGACATGAATGGGGTTCTAAATTGTAGATCCTCAAAGTCCTATTGGTGTTTTTGAGAGAGATTAGGGTTTGCCCTAAAATGGTGCTTTTTGGGCTATAATAAGGTGTTCTGACTAACTCATTCACGATTGGAACATCTGGGTAGACCTCTTTGGGGATGCCTAACTTTCTAAAGTCTAGGTTTACTCTTCCTAAGCTAGGGGTGTTTCGAGTTTTAATGCCTAAATGTTGTTATGTTGTCCTTATGCTATCACATAACCCGAGTAAAAATTTGGGTGCTCACACCCACCTGTATTGATCTCTCCAAAGCTAGACCGCCTATTGATGTTGTATCTAATTGTGTATGACAACTCCATAGCATGTGTGCTAGGATAGCATGACAAGACAGGGAAGAAGGAACAAGCCATTTACTATTTGAGCAAATGTTTCGTTGATTACGAAACCAGATACATGCCTCTTAAGAAGACCTGTTTCTCTCCAGTCTATATCACCAAAAGGCTTCGGCATTATTTCCTTTCTTACAAAGTATTCCTAATTTCCTAGATAAATCCCATCAACTATTTATTCGAGAACCAGCAACCATAAAAAGAACTGCCCGATGGCTCATGATGCTATCAGAATTCGACATTACATATGTCTCACAGAAAGCTATCAAGGGGAAAGCCATAGGTGACTTCTTAGCAAATGGACCAGAAGATGAACCTTCATCCTTGAAGTTTGACTTCTCAGATGAACACATATTTTGTATGGAAGTGGAATCAAATAAGATGTTCTGATAAAAAATGTGCTTCAATAGAGCTGTCAATCAGTTAGGCTGTGGGATTGGAGTCGTGCTCATTTCTCCTACAGGTATCCTTATTCCAATTGTTGCAAGGCTACACTCTCTATGCACCAACAACATAGCCGAATATGAAGCTTGCATCATTAGCTTGAAAGTAGCCATTGATCTTGGCATCGATGAACTAGAAGTCCACAGAGACTCAGCACTTGTTATCTTCCAAGCAACCGGAGTTTGGTTCATCCAAGAGGAGAAGTTCTTAGACTACCATGGATGTCTACAAATCCTTTCCAAGAACTTTCAATATCTGACTTTCAACTACATTAGCAACAACTTTGCATATGCTTTAGCCATGTTAGCTTCAATGATTGAGATCCCTCAAGGGGTTGACATGACACCTGATTGAGATTGAACTAAGAAATGAGCCAACTTATTGCCTCCAGATTATATCTGTTGATTTGAACAGGAAACCGTGGTTCCTCGACATAAAAAATTATCTAGAAGATTAGACTCTTCCATCCATGGCTTCTAAGAATTATCAACGTGCTCTGTGGAGATTAGTTACTCAATTTATTTTACATGGTGGGAACCTATACAAGAAATCCCCTCATCATGTTCTCCAGAGATGTGTAGATGAAGCTGAACCCTCCACTATCATTGAAGATACCCACGGAGGAGAGTGTGACCCACACATGAATGGACTCAAGCTTACCAAGAAGATTCTTTGACTAGGCTACTACTGGTCAACCATGAAAATAGATTGTTGTCAACATATAAAGAAGTGTCACACTTGCCAGTCCTATGCCAACATCATTAAAGCACCAATTTCTGAATTGCACAACCTGAGTACTCCTTAGCCATTCTCCATGTCGGGAATAGACATAATAGGACCTATGCCCCAGAAGGCTGCCAATGGACATCTGTACATCATTGTGACTATTGACTACTTCACTAAATGGATAAAAGCCATATCTCTAGCAGTAGTCACAATGAAGAACACAACTAGATTCATACGGAGAGATATCATTTGTTGATATGGTGTTCCTAGCAAAATCATTATTGATAATGAATCTAATTTTGTGGGAAAGAATCTTGAAATACTCTGTAAAAAGTGTAAGATTCACCATCATCGATCTTCTCCATACAGACCATAGATGAATGGAGCAGTAGAAGCAGCTAACAAAAACCTTAAGAAGATCTTATAGAAGATGACTACTAACTCTAACTAGCATGAAATGTTGTCTTATGCACTTATGGCCTACAAAACTTCAATCCATACTTCAACAGGGGCAACCCCCTATCTATTGCTCTATGGCATGGAGGAATTCCTACCAATTAAAGTTGAAATTCCAAATCTTCGAGTCCTAGCCGAGGCAAAGATTCCAGAGTCAGCATGGGCACAGGTTCGGCTTAATTAGCTAAACCTTATTGATGAGAAAAGACTGCAAGCAATGAACAATGGGCAAGCTTATCAAAGGCACATGGCAACAACATTCAACAAGTGGGTTAGACCTAGAGATATCGAGAAATGAGACTTAGTTCTCAAGAAGGTCCTTCCACATGAGCAGGCACCATGGGGGCAACCTCGGCCAACTTACGAAGGACCCTTCATTGTCAAACAGAAGTTGTCCTGTGGGACACAACTATTGGAAAACATAGACGGGGAAGACTTCCCTAGATTTGTAAACTTGTACCAAGTCAAAAGGTTCTTTGCTTGATTATTGTAAATTTGACTTATGCTAGAAAGCTTGAAATGAAAAGACCTTGAATGGTCATTTTGCTAAAACATTCTCCTACCCATTTACTTTTGTGCCTCCAAAATCATGTTCATTTCTATAAATCCAAAGCAGAAGAATCAATGGTTTAGCAAAAAAAAAGGAAAAAAAAGAGCAAAAAGAAAACCAAAAAAGAAAAGAAAATAAAAAAAAGCTTTTATAGAACCATGATTTTCTTTAAAAACATACAAAGATTTTGTAGAGAACCATGATTTCCTTCAATAAATGGGAAATTTATAAAGAACCATGATTTTCTTCAAAACATGGGAAATTTATAGAAAACCATGATCTTCTTCAAAATATGGAAATCTTGTACAGAACCATAATCTTCTTCAAGAAATGGGCATTTTGTAGAGAACCATAATTTTTAATTTGTAATCAATCTCTGATTAAGAGCCATTCATATTCATATTTTTAGATCCCCTCAATCTTGCCTGTTCAAAGGTAGACTTTGATACCGTCAATAAACCTTTCATTCAGCAAAGCAACTATTCAAGCCCCTTAGCACTTCGAGAAGTTCTAGGTACAAGTTGATAATACACATGTTAAGTATTCAGCCAACTTAGAAAAAGGGCATGTACCCCGTCCAGTCACTTTTAAAGAAGCTCAAACATGTCTAAGGATAGGGGCAAAAAATGGATAAATATAAAAAGAAACATTGCAAAGCTCAGAGTGAAAATCGAAAACGGCACTTTGACCCAGTCCTGATAAACAGGGGTAAAAAAGGGAGCAAAATTAAGTCAACACTTAGGGTGAAAACCAGAAATGGCACCTTGAGTCCAGTCAATCAAGTTGTGAGCACACATCATCAAAAATCATCTTTTGATAAATCAATAACAAAGACCTCAAACGTAGGCATGTAATTCCACCCTCCCAAGAGAGACAGATTCATTATCCTAATTTGTAAACCTTTTATACCTTGTCCAGACTAGGCATGACATCATAGCATATGAAAACATGACCCTATGCACTCAAGAGTAATGCAACAAGTTATCCCTAATGTTCAAAGACCCTGAGGGGCCCAATTTTTCAAAATAAATGAAATATTTCTGTAAAATGAATTTTTAAAACCTCTTTCAAAAGGAAATGTGAAGTCTGGCCGATCCGGGCTTCAAATCTCAGCCATCTAATCAATCAGCACTATTAATCGTTGAATACATCACCCATCTCATTAGGAAAGTCTTCTACACAGCCGTCGATGACTCTAAGATCAAGGAGAAATCATTAAAACAAATTGAGATGAAGCATTATCTCTAGCAAAGTTCCCTTCATTACTAAGCAAAGTTGGAGATGATACATCATCTCCCTAAGGAAAAGTAGAGACGATGCGTCATCTCCCATCAATTATGATTGGAGATGACCCGTCACCTCCCAATAAAACAAATTTGAGATGAAGCATCATCTCTAGTAAAATGTCATTCACGGCCAAGCAAAGCTGGAGATGATACATCATCTCCCAAAGGAAGAATGGAGACGAAGCATCACGCTTCACCAATCAGGAATGAAGGTTAATGCCTCACCTCCCAATAAATGACAAGAAATGAAATTTGGGCTTTGACCCTAAGGAAGGAAATTTGGGCCCTGGCATCAAGCAAAGGAAATTTGGGCCCCCGCCCCAAGTAAGGAAATTTGGGCCTTGGCCCCAAGCAAAGGAAATTTGGGCCTCGGCCCCCAAGTAAGGAAATTTGGGCCTCGGCCCCCAAGCAAGGATATTTGCCCCTCGACCCAAAGCAAAGAAAATTTGGGCCTTGGCCCCAAACAAAGGAAATTTGGGCCTCGGCCTCCAATCAAGGAAATTATAGGCCTCAGCCTCCAAGCAAAGAAATTTGGGCCTCAGCCCCAAGCAAAGGAAATTTAGGCCTCAACCCCCAATCAAGAAATTTGGGCCTCGACCCCAAGTAATGAAATTTGGGCCAAGGCCCCTCAAGATGAAATTTGGGCTTCAACCCCAAGCAAAGAAATTTGGACCCTACCCCCCAGCAACGAATCCCGGGCTGAGGCCCCTCAAGATGAAATTGGGCCTCTGTCCTTTAAGGATGAAATGTAGGCCTCTACCCCTCAAGGAATTTGGGCCTCCATCCCAAGCAAAGGAAAATTTAGGTCTCGGCCCCCAACTAAGGAAACTTGGGCCCTAACCCCCCTTAATAATGAAACTTGGGACAATGTAAGATGGAATTTGGGCCTCTGCCCTATAAGGATGAAATGTGGGCCTCTGCTCCTCAAGGAATTTGGGCCTCTACCCTAAGCAAAGAAAATTTGGTCCTCGGCCCCAAGCAAAGGAAATTTAGGCCTTGACCCCAAGCAAAGGAAATTTGGGCCGAGGCCCCCAATCAAGGAATTTGGGCCTCAACCCCAAGCAATGAAATTTGGGTCAAGGCCCCTCAAGATGAAATTTGGGCCAAGGCCCCAAGCAAAGGAAATTTGGGCCTTGACCCCTAATCTAAGAATTTGGGCTTTGACCCCAAGCAATGAAATTTGGGCTAAGGCCCCTCAAGATGAAATTTGGAACTCCACCCCTTAAGATTGTTGAAATGTGGGCCTCTACCCCGTAAGGAATTTAGGCCTTAGTCGTAAGCAAAGGAAAATTTGGGCCTTGGCCCCTAATCAAGAAAATTTGGGCCCTAGCCCCTCAAGATGGATTTTGGGCCTCCGCCCTTAAGGATGAAATTTAGGCTTCTGTCCCTCAAGGAGTTTTGGCCTCGACCTCAAGCAAAGAAATTTGGGCCTTATCCCCTCAACAAGTAATTTGGACCTTTGTCCCTCAAGGAATTTGGGCCTACACCCTTTAAGGAATTCGGGTCTCTACCCATCAAGGAATTTAGGCCTTCTCTCATCAAGGAATTTGGGCCTTCGCCCCTCAACAATGAATTGGACCAAGGCCCCTTAGCAATGAAATTAGGTAAAGGCCCCTTCAGAGTAGCATTGATCCCTAGAGATCCCCTCGACTTTTGAAGCAAGCCAAACAAATCCCCTAACTAAGTCAGTAAACAAATGAAATCATGAGCCTACTTTGTCAGCAAAACAATTTGGTGATAATCCATCACCCTACTCAAGTCCATTCTTATGGTAATGTTTGATAAAAAATGAGGCATCGATCATTTTCAACCTTGATACCAAGCCACGTAAAGGTTCAGTGAGGACTCCACCTCATAGAAAATGTCACATTTCAATATCACAGATTGCTTATCGGACATAGGCAAATGTCAATCATCATTTCATTGCCTTCATAACATGACAAAACATGAATACATAGCACCAATTCTCTAAGGAAATCTCCATGGCTTTTAGAGTTAAACCTAAAAACTTCCTGATATGCTCTGCTTAGGCCGCCATAGGTTTGGTGAAGGACTTTAGGTCTTGCCTCACTAGAAATGGCCAAAACCGTTGACATGACAAATTACCTTTCAGGTATAGGCAAGTGTCAACATCATTCCATAGCCTATATATCATGACAACTGCCTTTGGAAATTCGTTGAAACATGTATGTAGTACTGATCCTTTATGATCTCCATAGCTTTCGGAATAAGACTAAAAACTTCCTGATATACCCTACTCAGACCGTCGTAGGTTCAGTGAGGAACTCTCGGTCTTGCCTCACCGGAAATAGCCAAAACCATTGACATAACAGATTGTCTACTCGGGTATAGACAAATGTTGACATTGTTCCATAGCCTATATACCATGACAATCATCTTTGTAAATTGATTGAAATAGATATATAAAATTGATTCCTTAGAATCTTCATGGCTTTTGGAGTAAGCCTAAGAACCTTGTGATATACCTCATGTAGGCCATGTTGGTTCGCTATGTTGAGTCAGTCCCCGACTTTATAGAAAAGCCTTCACAAATTAACCGCCTATCTTGGGTGTATGTGGGCATCATCACTTTATAGCCTACGTATTATGCCAACCATGTTTACAAATCGGATAGTTGAAACAGATTATAGCACCAGTCTCTCGAGATCCCATGGCTATCAAAACAAGCCCAAAAAGATTGTCGGCAATCCTTGAACCATGAATAAATTGCCATGTAGCATCCTGGTTATTAAGACATAGCTGAATGTAGTACTTCAATTCACAGCCTATGTATTCTTTTAGCACTAATACCATTAGGGAGTTATGCATAATACATAGCATCGGGTTCCTTGTTATCACAACCCCTATACCTTCAAGAGAGAGTGCAACAATATCTCTAATCCTGATCGGTCCTCTATTTACATTCTATCGAAGATGGGATGACTGTAGGGTATGACCCACCTGTGATGTCTATTTATACGGACATAAACACACATCACAATTCAATCCATAAAATCTATATAATTTCTAAACCCATAGATGGGCTGTTATCATGCTTGAAGAATCCTCCTCACAGCAAATGAGTTACTTGTTAGAAAAACTCACCGCTGCTTCTCGGGAAAGTGCTCATAACATTTCTTTACACGTCCAAACCAAGATTCCCTTTCAATTCAAATTTTGGCATAGCCCTGTCCATATTTTTGAATGGCTTACCCACATTGGCCATTTCATTTAGTTCTTTATCTGTCACATGATTTACTAATTGTTAAGTGTATGTATTGTCAATGTCCATGCACAAAACAAATGTAAGTACATGTTCTGGCCTTGTGTATAGGACTTTTATATGTAACTTGTGTATTCATGCAAGTTAAAGAAGAGAGTCTGGGAAAGTTCCAAGAAGATGGACTTGAAGCCAGAATGACCATGCCAAAGAAACCCAAGCATCATGAAAGAATCCCAAGTCTCAAGTGTAAGCTACCTCAAGGAAGCCAACACATCAATTTCCAAGCATAGAAAGGTAAATCAAGTCAATGAGACCCAATGGTAGGTATGTGTGCTCACGAAACCTCGAGACCATGGTTGACCCTAGGAATCAATTAGAAGACTTAATTAGGGTATAATTGAAATGCACAAAGAGACCAATGCTCAAAATAATGAAAATAGCTAACTGGGGAAGAAGTGCCTATGCTGACTAAGGCTGCTTAGGTTAGTAAATTTTGAGGCAAATTTTAAGCACTCTCTAGATCAACTCAGTAGGAATTAGACTGCAATATATACATGGATGTAAAGATCTAGAAGTCTATTTTCCAAAAAAAAAAAGGTGAAGGATTTCTAGTTTTTTAGAGAAAGTTAGGGTTGTTTTACTAAGAGGTGTCTGTGCTGGAAACCTAGGAGCAAGGGTGCCCGTGAGCAGTGGCGCGTGACTAAGCAGGGGTACCTGGGTTGCCTAAGGGTTGAGGTGGGTAACTAAGGTCCCAACGGTTAGAGTTATGAACATTGTTTTTTGACCATTGGGAACTTGGGAAGGCCTTGGCTTGCCTATATGAGGT
>JAOXJP010024424.1:0-17133 GCA_025762735.1 Platanus orientalis
TTTCAGCACTGATGTGTCCACCCCCTAATGCCATCCTAATACATCAGGAAAAGCAGATTTCCGTATATAATCTTTTTTAGTTAAGGACACATTGATGCTACTTAAAATTTAGATTTGGATGATTCTAAATCTATGAAACATAGATTTACATTATGGAAGGAGTAATCACCTATAAAATCTAGAAGGAAATTATTCTAGACTCATTCTATAATGGAGTTAGAATTTATTGCGTTCTCATTAGTCGAAGTGAAAGCATAGCGGTTAAGGAATATTTTGGTTGATATACCAATATGGACCAAACCAGTTTTTCATAACCATTTACTATGATAATTAAGCAGCTCTAGAAAAAACATATAACAAGAACTACAACGAAGAAGTCTGAGATGATACAACTGAAACATAAACACATGAGGGATCTATTTACCAAGGCAATATAAGCATATAGTATGTGAAGTATGGAGAGAATTTGGAAGATGTGTTATCTAAGAGCCTTGAGAAAAAGTTAACCTCCAAGACCTCTAGGGTAATGGGACTATTAAGCCTGTAAGTGATATTGGTGGCCACCCAACCTAGTTGTCTTAGATTTAATGGGAAACCAACCTCAATGCTTGAAGGTTCAATGGGAAAAAAAAGCCATGTGTTCTTGGAGAAGCATAAATATTTCATTTTAATGAAGTAAGTTTGTTCATATGGTAAGCCTACAGTTGATTATTATATAAATGAGAAGTGGTTAAGCTTATAGTATAGACATTGTAAATGATAAGATGAAAACTGGCTTCTCCTAAGGAACTTTTCGAAGACTTTGAACCAATAAAAGTTCTTTGTGTGAGTTTCTATTACTCTGAGGTTGGCAGATAATGCCAAGGAAGAAGCTCACCTTTCTGAGTGTGGAAGTTGGTCATTTTTTATGAGATTCAAGCTATCTCTAGAACACTTAGTAAACTGGGATAGAGCATAGACCTTAAAGTAGTAGACTTCTACAATCTGTTCCGCAAGGTGTTAGTTCTAAGATCATCCACCTACACTGATGTATTGGGGACCTCGCTTATTTTCATTTACACCTATTTTTAATTTTTTTTTAAAACAAGTGGGGAATTATTGAAAAATAGAACCCATGTTCTATTGGTTTTCGAAGTTCGTTTTCAATTTTTTTCCTTTGTTTTGCTTAGTCCCACATCAACTAGGACAAAGAACCTATTCACCATTTAAGCAAACACTCTCTATACCCATATGTTTTACGAGAGAACTCTCTCCGATGTGAGGTGGCATAATGAGGTGCTATGCACATCACCTACACGCACACACACACATACACATGCATGAGCACAACTTGGGCATAAGTATGGGTGCAGGTGTGGGGAAAGGCTTAGATGCAAGGGTGCTTGAGACACACTTTGCATGTGTGCATTGTCATTTAGTCACATTAGGTTATAATATTCCTTTTAAATGATCCAGTTGAGTCCCCGTCAAATCAAATTGAGTTGCAACTAGGTTCAACTATCAACGAGATAACCAATTAGTGATGAACAAAATCCATGACTAACTCAGGTTCTATGAATGAGCCAAACTTGCGACCAACTCTGGTTGGCAACTGGGTCAGACTCACACTAAACTATTATGTCACTAATGGTGATGAGCCAAATTCATAAAAGCCCAAGTTCCATAAATAACAAGTCCATGAAATGATAAATTATATGAAAACCCAAATTTGCAAGAGGTTGGCTCCACAACTAAGGCCTACAAACCTGCAAGTGAAATGAATTTCGCAAGTTGGTCTTGACAAAGCTTGGATTCACGAATGGGCCCGCTAATAGAAAACTCACAAAAAAGGCTTTCAAGTAAGCTATTCGTACATCTTGGATCCAACGCCCACTAACCACCTTGGGAAAGCCTAGGTCATGAGATTTGGGCTTGATTGATGGCATCCACTGAAATGTGAATACATATAGGTGGTTAGAGAGATGGGACAAGGGCCCATCATCACCTATAAAAAAAAAGATAAAAATTGGGTTGATACCCATCCGTCAACCTAAGAAAATAAGTAATAAAAAAAGAAGAAAAGAAGGAAGGAGAAGAAAAGAATTAAAAGAATGAGCAATTGAAGACCCCTCTCCCTCCCTCACTTCTCTTTTATTTTTGGACTTTTGAAGCCCTTTGATCAGCTATCCTTTTTGAAGGGATTAGTTTGCATCATTGGGCTCACCTCAAACCAATGAGTTTCAAGGGAAACTATAGCCTTAAATAGATAAGTAAAATCCAATCTTTAAACTCTTAGGGCATGTTTGTATAAGAAAATACCCAAATAGGGAAAAAGATGATTGAGCAATGAAATTATTGATTGGGGCTCTTCCTAAAACTTAAATTAAACTTTATTTTTCTCTCTAAAAGTACTTTCAACTAAAAATTACTTATCACTTACATACCATATGTTTTAACCTCTTTTATATATAAAAACTAAAAGTAAAGAAGCGAAGAAACCTATCTACTAACAAACTCTTAAAAGAATCCTAACAATTTTCTAAACCAAATAAACAAACTAAAACAATAAAACTCGTTTAATTTGATTTAATTAATATTCTACCATTGCCTCCCTTAAATCAAATTCCTTGAATGTGGCCAGTCCCATCATCTTATTAAAATTATAAAATTATCCATAGACAACGGGTTTGTAAAAATATTTGCAACTTGATCATTATACTGACAAAACTTTAGTTAGATCTCAACATCTCTTACAAGTGTATGGGTGTAATGAAATTTGATGTCAATGTACTTACTTCTTCTATGAAACACTGGATTCTTAGTCAATGAAATTGTAAACTTATTGTCACACGTGATCTTTGTTAGAACTTTTTGTTTCTAATTAAAATAACCAAGAATCTGACATAGTCTAAGGTTACATGAAAAAACCAGGTATTGATTATTTTGAAGTTTTTGGACCCGTTACTAGACTTGATACCATTCGTATGATAATTTCTCTTGTTGTACAACATAGTGGGAAAATTTTTCAAATGGATGTAAATTTTATTTGTTTCTAAAATTTTGTCATTTCCAATGCTTAATCCATTCTTCATTAGACCTTTTTTTTTCATTTCCAAGTACAAACTGTGTTTGGAGTCTTCTTCAATTGTAGTTTTAGATTTTTCTATCATCCTTTTCATGGGTCTGAATTGAATCCACTAACTTGTCAACCATCATGGTAGAAAAATCTTTTGACTCTTCAATTGCCGTTACCACATACTTAAACCACGTCGTTAAGGTCCAAAGGATCTTGTCAATATTCTGGAGATATCTCATGTTCTCACCATTAGCTCTTATTTAATTTACAAGATCCAACACCCAATCAAGATAATTGAATACGGATTCTAACTTTTCCATTTAAAAATCTAAAATTGCCACCGCAAGGTTTGCAACCTTTCCTTCTTTACTTTCTCCACTCCTCTGTAGGAATTCATCAAGATGTTCCAATCTTGTTTTGTTGTCATTGAATACATATCCTCCCAGGAATTAGTGCATCTAATGGTTGAAAAATATATGACGAGATTTTTTATCTTTCCTCTGTACTTTATTCAACGCATTCTTCTGTGCTTGTGAGAAAGATTTTTTTGATCTCTTTGCTTCACAAAACCTTGATCTATAACATTCCAAATCTCTTGATATTTAAACAGAAGCTGCATTTAGATCCTCTAGTGCTTAAAATTTGTCCCATCGAACCATGCAAATTACGGTTGAATCATAGCATTGTTCATAGCCATCAACCCTGAACTGATCAGGTTCTTATAATACTTGTAGGAACCCAAACCCTTAAACATATCAGTAGAATCCAACCCTTCAACTTTTAGGGCTAGTTTCTATAAGAAAAGACCCAAATGGAGAAAAATATGACTGAGCAATGAAATTGATTAGGGCTCCTTTTGAAATTGAAAATAAACTTTACTTATTTCTCTAAAAATACTGTCAACTCAAATCCTTCTCACTTACATACCATACGAAACCAAGAAAACAAGAAAACCTATAAACCTATCTACTAACAAACTTTTAAAAGAATTCTAACAAATTTTCTAAACCAAAATAACAAACTCAAACACTGCGATTTGAAGGTCCAAACCGTCCCTTTGTGACTTGGTGTTCATATATAGAGCAAAGAACTGTTTCACCCTGGAGTATGACCACCGGCTACCCAAAGCGTCAAGCAAGCAATCCTTGTGGGGAAAAAAATCAAAGATACGGGAAGTGTCACCTAAGACTCGATTCGGTCCACCATCATTTGTACTTGTGATATTTGCAATGGGTATTTATATATTTTAATGATGCTACTCGACTAATAACTGACATGTTGCTACGGGTACTATATGCTCTTTACTCTGGTTCATAAGTGCTAGAGTGCTAGTTTTGCAAAATCAAGAAATTACGTGTTATATTACACTATTTTGTAAAATCTAATACTTTATGTTGTTATGTAAATACTTTCTACTATATAGACTGGTCTACGACTGTTTGAACAGTAGTTTACAGCATCAATTTTATGCTTATTCAAGATACAAAAGAAGTTTGTGGTTGCCAGTTGAATTGATTGTGTACCTGCGTACAACACGAAGACATTAGCCAACAATCTCTCTCCATTTCTTCGACTAATTTTTTTTAACTTACCAGTTAGCGTGGCAATCCTCCTGTCTGCAATCATTTTCATTGGCGCCTGTTGCGTATTCGAGAAAAGAAGCAGAGAAAAATATTTTCAACAAAACGGAGGTTTGTTTCTAGAGAACCAAAGAATCGAGATCTTCAGTGCCACAGAGCTCAGGAAGGCAACAAACAATTACAGCCAGCCTATTGGCCAAGGGGCCACCGGGGTTGTTTACAAAGGAACATTAACAAAGAACACAGAAGTCGCAGTTAAGAAGTCAAAAGAATTGGACAAGAACCAACTTCAGCAATTCCTTGATGAAATTAAGCTTGCTTCACAAGTCAACCATAAGAATGTGGTAAAGCTCTTGGGTTTGTGTTTAGAGACCAATGTGCCAATGCTAGTTTATGAATTTATTCCAAATGGAACTCTTTTCAAACACATATATGAGCGAGGATCGACAATCTTAAATTCATGCAAAAATCGTTTAAGGATCGCTAAAGAGATTGCAGAGGCACTTGAATACTTGCACTCGTTTGCTGACCCACCAATCATCCATAGAGATATCAAGTCGATGAACATACTCTTGGATGGAAGATATACGGCAAAAATATCTGATTTTGGAGCTTCTGTGTTGATTCCTTTGAATCAGACTGGAGTAGCAACAAGGGTGATGGGTACTTGGGGGTATTTAGATCCAGAATATCTTCAATTTGGTGATTTAACAACAAAGAGTGATGTCTATAGCTTTGGGGTTGTTCTCATGGAGCTCTTAACAGGAATAAAACCGTGTTCTGGTGAGAAATCTGATGAAAAGAGAAATATCATTGAACATTTCGTTTCATCATATGAAGAGAATCGCCTCAACCAAATTTTGAATGTTGGAGATGTTGATCAAAATGAAATCAAGCAGATAAAAGCAGTTGCCAAGATCACATGCAGATGTCTAAAAAGAAGTGGTAGAGAGAGACCCACAATGCATGAAGTGGCTGACGAGCTTAATGGCTTAATGCATGAGAATTTAGGAGATCAACAAAGACATGAAGAGACCAAGAGCTTGCTAGGCGAAAAATGGAACGAGATTGCTGATGAGTCAGGCTCTGAGACCCAATTCATGACAGCTTTGAACATTGAACTAGGATCAGGTGGCATGTGATCCTCAATGCAATGGTTAAGGAGTACTTATTATGGATGCCGTGTGCTTCTCTGCTATATTGTGTTAGTAGTATGTTTCCCACTGCAGTGCTGTAACATTGTAGTTTTCATTTTTTTTTTTTTTCCCTTTTGTTACGGCTTTGTGAAAACTGTTGTTTCTTATTGTTTAGTTGTGTTATGAGTTATTAATACAAAATAATCCAAGTCTTAGTTTACAAAGCCAAAATGAACTGTTAAAGTCATACTCCCATTTTTGGGCTTTTACACTTATTTGGTGCTTAAATGGAGGAGGATCATACATGTGGCTGAAAAACGGGTTCCTTAAATGTTGACCATATGGTATTCTAGGAAAGATCCACCAAGTTTTTACCAAAAAAAAAAAAATGAAAGACCTACCAAGTACCCATAAAAGAAACATTTGCTCATGAAACATTAGTTCTAAGTAACATCATTAATTACCAAGGAATACATTATATGATAATAATGAAGCTACAGGAAAAGGATGCCAAACCGCTATGAAGGATAGCAAAAATTATTCAATATTTTCGGATGCTTCTCTGCCCTACAATTTCGATATCTTATGCGCCTAGGAGTTGCAATAAGGAAGCACATTACATGGCCACAAAAGCAGCTAAGGAACATAAGGAGAGATTATGGAATTCAGACTCATTTGATGCATCTTTGAAATCAATTGCTTTATCTGAAGAACAAATTGTAATTCTTCATATTGATTAATTCAAAATGAAGTTTCTTTTGACCAAAAATAATAATAATGAAGCTAAAGTACTCAGGGTCTTTCAAAAAAGTAATGGAACATATAGAACCCATTTAGGAGGGAAGTAACTACATTTCCATTCCTAAATGAAAATAATGGACAGAATAGTATAACTCATTCAAATAATCATAACTTTATCAAAAATAAAATAAAATAACCATAACGGTCTGCATTTATTCCATTTGGTTGAATAATGAACAGAAATATGTTGGACAGCGGTTTGGATCCTGTCCGACCTTTATGGTGTGTTTGGACCTGTCTGGCCTAACAGGTCGAAACGTTACCAAAAAAAGGCAGTGGGTTTTAACTTTTTTTTCAGAACCTCATTTTTTTGGTGGCATGTCGACCTGTTAGGTCAAACAGGTCCTAATAGGCCTTAAGGAGGCCGGACAAGATCCAAACCGTGGAGCAATAAGTATCCTGCCCAGCCTCCTTATGGCCTGTTAGGACCTGTCTGGCCTAACAGGTTGACACATCACCAAAAAAGGAAGTGGGTTTTAACCTGTTTTAAAATACCTCCTTTTTATTGTGACATGTCGACCTGTTAGGCCAGACAAGTCCTAACAGGCCATAAGGAGGCCGGACAGGATCCAAACTGTGGAGCAGTAAGGATCCTGCCCAGCCTCCTCATGGCCTGTTAAGACTTGTCTGGCCTAGCAGGTTGACACATCACCAAAAAAATAAAGTGGGTTTTAACCCCATTTTTGGTGATGTGTTAGGCCAAACAGGTCCTAATAGACCATAAAGGAAGTGGTTTTTAACCTCCTTTTTTGGTGACTTGTTGACTTGTTAGGCCAAACAAGTCCTAACAAGCCATAAAAAGGTCGGATAGGATCCTTACTGCTCCAACTCCATAAGAGGGTCCTCAAGTAATCGCAATCCATATCCTTTTGATACTAGCATATGTAACACAATCAAAATGGATATCTGACTTACCACTGCCGCCAAATCCACAGGAAAGGTTTTCTTTCTTTTGTTGGTGAACAAACGCAGCTTGAGCTATGCAACCAAAATTAACCTTGTTGATTTTCGGGATGATAAATCAAGTAGAGAGAACTCCAGGTGCAATTCAGGGTCAATCGTGCACAAGGTTGTTCATTTGCGGAGCTTAGTTTGTGTTCATTCGCACACTGCAAGGTTGGTTCAATCTTGAAGCTCAGGCTTAGTTCATTCGTGAGCTTCGGAATTTGTTCATTCGCGAACTTAGACTTAGTTCATTCACAAGCTTCGAACTTAGTTCATTTGCAAGCTTCGAACCTAGTTCATTCGTGAACTTCACAATTGTTCATTTGCGAAATTCACACTTGTTCATTCGCGAGTATGATACTTGTTCATTCGCGAGTATCACACATAAATTCAAACTTTTTCTTATTGTTTGTTTTAACACCGATTCATCCGAGACAAAGAAGGTGTCATTTCAGTTGAGGTCTCCCAATATTATGTAAGGGATGTGGCCAAACTAACTCTGGGATACAATCTCACTCGGGTAGAACCTTTGTCTCTCTAAGGAGTTGCACTCTCCGGCAGAGACAAACAAACCTTTGTCATTACTTAAAGCCCGATGTTTTTATAAGTTTATCAAAATTTCAGCAACATAACGTTTCTGTTAATGCACGAATCAATAATATGCTCAAGATTCTTAGTGTGTTTTCACAACATCAAGAATCGAGTCACCTCAACTCTTTGAGAGAGGAAAGTCTCTCGAAAGAGATTGCCCTCTTAGGAGGAGAGAAGACTAGAGACCTCAAAGCCAAGGTTGGGTTCTCAACAGTCCATGTGTAAGGAGGTGGAGGGTGGATGATTGAAGGAGAAATTATTGGTGAACTAGAGAGAGAGAATGAGGTAGGAGTGAACATGAGATGCACTTAGGATTTAGAGATATCTCTATGATTTCCACATACAGGAGATTAGCTCATTTTCCTCCTTCGCATTTACATGCACTCTTTTTCTTCTCTTTTAGTTCCAAAAGATGCCTCAACCCACTCATGCTCCTTCCTTTATATAGGGAGTGAGATGTGAGTCTCATTCACCCACTAGAGATGGTCACAACCACATTTGCCAGCTGAAGATTTCTCTCTCTCTCTCTCTCTCGTCAATGGAGGTTTCTTGGGTAGGGGAAAGCATGTAGAGAAAGAACCCAAAATTTCATTCTTTTGGGCACTTGCAGAGGTCCTCATAACCAAGGAGTTGTTGCATTGATAAAAAGGGGAGATGAGGTGGACAATTCAAGTGATTCAACTAGGAGAATGAGAGAAAGCCTGGTTTTTCACAAAAGTGGAAGCGTGCAGGTGAGCCCAAGTGTGTCTGTGATTGCTCTGTTTTCCCTAACATAAAACAGGACAGTCGCAGGCCTAGTTATTGATTAAAATAATTCAACAATCACCCACTTATTTTAAACAATTTTTTAGTGATTTTATAACGGTATTTAAGTGAGGTCCTCGCGTATAAGTAAATGTGGCGTCAACCTTGAACCCTTACGTATTGTAGACAGACTTTAGCATGTCCGAATTATGTCAGTGGATAAATCCTTTAACTGGGTTTTCTAACAGCCAAAATTTGTCACACGCGCAATCATCCTAGTAAGGCTTTACTCATTTTCACAATTAGATTAGCATTTAAGGTATTGTTATACCCCGATTTATTGAAGTACACTAGAGACAGGTTCGGTTTCATAGAAAGTGACTAGCTTCCACACTCAAATAGGTGAGTCTTATATCAAGAACTTTCACAAGCCCCAACCCAATCTGGGTCTATAGAACTCATTAAGAGATTCGTAATCTCATCCTCTATCATCCATGAGTTTAACTCACAAGTAACAAGCACATGTTCTATAGGAAGTATCTTTTGTAAGAACCACACATTTCATTTACAAGAATTACATTTGTAAGTTCACCATAGGAAAGAACATATTTCATTAACTGAAATTTATGCTTTCAAGTGGGTGATACATTTGACATATTTTTTCATTGAACCTTGAGCTATTAGGTTGGTTTTCCATTAAACCTTGAGCAATCAGGTTAGGTATCTAGTCAAAATACACCTTACAGGATTTTAAGTCTCATTCCCCTCGATGTACTAGAGGTTAACTCATTGCTCAAGCCTTTTAAGAGCGGGTCTACCAAGTTATCCTTGGACTTCACATATTGTATGGTCACAATGCCATCAGTGATAAGACCTTTCACATGATTGTGCTTCGAGTGTATGGTCCTGAATTTTTCATTATAATTCTCGATGTCCACCTTAAAGATGGCAGCTTGATTGTCACAATAAATGGTTAAGGCTGACATCAGCTTGTCCCATATTGGTATGTCTATCAAGACATTTCTTAACCACTCTACCTCTTCACTTACCAAAGACAATGCTACAAACTAACTCCATTGAAGAATGGGTCAAGCACGTTTCTCTTCTGGATTTCTAGCAAATCGCACCTCCTCTTAAAGTGAAAATCCAAGCAGTCACAAATTTGGAATCATCTGGATTAGAGTTCCAAGTAACATCATTGTGTCCTTCGATGACAACGGGATCCTTGCCATAGCAAATTCCATAGGTCATGGTTCCTTTTAGATACCGTAGAACTATATACAATGCATATTCCCTGGGTTGCTAGTGTATTTACTAAGCATCTCTACTGCAAAAGCAATGTTAAGCCAAGTGCAATGTAATGCATACATTAAGCAGTAGATAATCTATGAGTATCTATATTGTGATACTCGTCTCCCTATGTTGTTCATCAACTTAAAGTTAGGATTCACTAGGGTAGATGTTGGAACAATCTCAAGCATATCAAACTTCTTGAGAACCTTCTCAATGCAGCTGGATTGTGAAATCATAAAGCCTTTATCATCTTGAATGATTTTGATTCCAAGAATCATTTCAGCAACCCCTAGGTCTTTTATGTCAAACACAAATGATAAAAACCTATGTGTCATTAACATAGTATTCATCAAGTCCGAATATGAGCATGTCATCTACATAGAGACTGATGATCACACACAAGCTCATTTAGTATTGGAGTAAATGCACATGTCTCTATCATTGGATGTGAATCCATTGTCGATGAGAGTCTGTTTGAACTTATCATGTCATTGCTTAGGTGCTTGCTTCAGTCCGTATAAGGATCTTATTAGTTTGCACATTTTATTCTCTTGTCTAGACATTATGAATCCTTCAGGTTGATCCATGTATATTTCTTCTTCCAGTTGACTGTTTAGGAAGGCAGTCTTTACATCCATCTGATGTATGATCAAGTTCTTTTTAGAAGCCATAGCGAGCAACAACCTAATAGTCAAGATTCTCGCAACATGTGCATAGGTGTCAAAGTAGTCGAAGTCTTTATTCCCTTTGAACCTTTTAGCCACTAAACAGGCCTTGTATTTCTCAATTGTGCCGTCAGGTTTAAGCTTCTCCCTAAATATCCACTTACAAGCAATTATCTTATACCCCTCAAAGAGATCTAAAAGTCTGATTTTGATCTTAGAGGGGGGTGAATAGGATTTATAAAAATTCTTTTTAATTACCCTCATTTCAATTTCCAATTTAATATATTATGATAATACTTGGAAATTAATGCACTTAATGATATAATTCAATTGTTTCAATTACAAGTGCAATGCAACGACAACTTTCAATTTATTTAATTTACTTATTTAATTACAAATTGAAAGATCATATAATGAATGCTACACATGGCATGAAGAATAGAGAGGAGACAATTCACACACAACACAATATTTATAGTGGTTCGGCACTCGGGCCTACATCCACTTTCAAAGTTCACTACCGAGCTATTAAATTTTATTTAGATTAAACAATTTACAATTAAGGTTAAAATTTAAAATCTATCCACTTGCGAAAGCAAGCTCTACACTTAGTGTCTCCAGTGAGTGCTAAGTTTACTCCTAGTGTCTCCGGCAGAAGTGGGTTAACACCTCTGGTGTCTCCGGTAAAGGTGTTATGGTATACACTATCCGTGTCTCTAGCGGTAGTGCTAAGTCTATTCCCGGTGTCTCTAACGGGAATGATCTACACCCAGTGTCTCCGGCGGGTATAGTCTACACCCGGTGTCTACAGCGGGTGTGGTCTACACTAGGTGTCTCCGGCGGGTGCTAAGGTCTCAATAAATAAATAAGTTCAATACAAATTACCTCACAAAGCTTGTGTATTACTTGATGCACATGAAGGTGGTTGCTCCTTTGTTGAGCTAGTCTGCAATATCTTCCACCAAGCTCCCAAGAGATGTCTCTTTGCTTCTTCAAGCTTCTCACAAAGGGTTTACTTGGGAGTAAACCATTCTCCTTACTTCCCTCTTCTGGTTTTCCAAACGTATAATGCTAGGGAAGCACTTCAAGGCTCTTTGATCTTTAATGAATGCTCATAAGAGTGAGCCTTTGGTAGTTGGGGGGAGTAAATGTCTTAGCTTCTTCAAATCTCTCTTCTCTTTTGTGTTCAATGTGTTCTCTAGTGTTCACCAGTGTTAGAGAGCTCATTTGAGCTTCTCTTATACTTATAGGGAACGAGCTCAATTGTGCACCATTGATTTGGAATTTGTCCCAACGGTCAAAAAATTGTAGGCGTTGAACTCTTATATTTTTTTAATTTATGCGATGTTGGATTGATCCAGCTATGTCAGATTGATCAGCTCAGATCGATCCAGCATCCCTAGATTGATCCGGTGTCGCAGTTTGAGACACCTGACCTTTGTCGGATTGATTTGATAAGTAGTCACGCTAAGTGCAGATTGATCCGACACCCCCCAGATCAATCTGATTCCCCTGTTTTTCTGTTATTTTGTCTCAATTTGATTCTCAACCTCCATAGGTCTATACCAAAGGCATGGGAATGGTACATTGACCTTTATGAGGGTCTTAAGGTATCTTTAACCTATGTCTAACATTGAGCTTACCCTTATATATCTTCCTTGGTCTTGATGAAGCTTGACTCTTCAAGTCTTGAACCTTGGCAACTTGGGGACGGATCCATCATTAGCTTCAAGTGCTTGGAGCTTGTTTTCCTTCTCGGAGACCACGAGCACTTGATGATTATAGACATGACTAAGATATGCAATGAGCTCATGCCATGCCTAATCTACCACTCCATGTATTTTACATTCTATGGAATTGTCAATTTACATTAGCAAGATCCACCAGAACCCGCATGTTGTTTTATTTTATGGAATACATTTCGTCATCAACCACTTCCTTCCAAAACATAACATCATGTGACCTCATAGCTTCATTGTAGGAGAGCAGGTTCCTTCAACAACATAAACAAATAAATAAAGACCAAAGTCCTTTTTATTACTCTTTCTAATACTTCTTCATGGTAGAGACAGAGTTGTCTTAGTTGTTTTGTCTCTTTTCTTAGAGTTTCTAACATCAACCACACTATTTTTGAGGTCTTCTAGAAGGGAAACACCTTCTCAAAGAACTCAGCATTGGTGGATTCAACAATGGTGTGTAGACTAGGAGTCTCTAGTTTTATAAATCTGTAGGCCTTGTTTGTCATGGAATATCCAATGAAAGCACAATCAGCTCCTCGATGTCCTACCTTGGAGGTATGCTTGTGTGAGATTTTCACTTGAGCTAAACATCCGCAGGTTCTAAAGTAGCTCAAATTAGGCTTTTTTTCCTTTCTATGTCTCATATGGAATAGTCTCTAGTTTCTTTTGAGGAACTCTATTTAATATATGATATGCAATCAACAATGCCTCACCCCACAGGTTCAAGCATGAACTAGAGCTTATCAGCATGGTGTTGACCATTTCGGTTAAAGTGCGATTCTTTCTCTATGCAATCACGTTTTGTTGTAGAGTGTAATATGTTGATGTTTCTTTGTGGATCCCACAGTCTTCATAGAATTTAATAAATTCAAAGTTCATGTACTCACCTCCCCTGTTAAATCTCAATACTTTGACCTCTAAGTTAAGGAGATTTTCAACTTCAACTTTATAAGATTTAAACTTCTCAAATGCTTCATCTTTGGTTCTCAGTAGATATACATAAGTGTATTTTGATGCATCATCGATGAAGGTTATAAAGTATCTTTTCCTCCTCTAGAGAAAGTATTTGTCATCTCGTAGATGTCACTACGTATCAAGTCTAGCACGTTTAGTGATCTCCGCACACTTTTAAATGATGTGCATGTGACTTTGCATTTGTTACACACAATGCATTTCTCATTATCTGTATTAGTGAGATTGTTAATTAATCTCATATTAGACATGCATTTGACCTTGTTATAATGATCATGACCTAATCTAATATGCCACAACTCACAAGACTCAATCAAATAAGCAGAAATAAAAGGCATTTCGTTCATAATATTAAATATGAACGTTCTAGATTTGACAAATCCTTTACCTACAAACATTTTGTTCTTAGTGAGAACAAACTTATCAAACTCGAATACCAACTTAAAGCCATACTTGCTCAGCAGTGATCCAAATGTCTAGGACATGCAGGACTTTTTTTAGGGTACTGGTCTTCCCAAAGGTAAATCGTAACTCTTTTGTGCCTTTTCCAACGACCTGAGGATGATAAGTTCCTCATGAACATGTTCATACCTTCTCCCACTATTTGATAGGTAGTGAACAATGTTTGATTGCCACATATGTGCCTAGTGGCACCGGTGTCTATCCACCAATTAGTCTCTTTTCTTGTCATGTTGGCATCAGTCACAACAGTAGAAAGCTCGTCATCTTGGACTTTTCGCTTGCATTTGTTCTCCTTGTTGCTACGTCGATCATCGCCATGGTTGCACTAGCTGTAGGCTTTTGCCAAGTGACATGTCTTGCCATAGACGTAGCAGTACATCTTGGTCATTGTCTCTTTATAGTATTTGTCATAGGGCTTCTTTTGGCCCTTGTCATTCCTCTTAAAATATTTTCTCCTTGAAGAGAGTCGGCCCTTAGGCCTGTTTTCAACAATGTGAGCCTTTTCAGTCAACTTAGGCTTCTTTCATTTCTTCCTTGTGAGCTCCTCCACCCGACAGTGGTGCATTAGAGTGTCAAGCTCCATATCCTTAGTTTCATGCATTAGCTTGATCTTGTGATCTTGCCATGATAGAGGTAATATGGAAATCAACCCGTTGACGTGAAATACAGGGTCTAGAAACATCCATACAGTAGTGATTGCATCGGCAATCTTCTAGAAATCCTTGGCTTGCTCCAGAACTGACTTGTTGTCCACCATCTTGAATTTTCTATAGCTTTGTACATTGAAGTTTTTTCTTCCAGTGGCTTCACCCTTGTAGACCTTGACTACGGCATCTCACAGTTTTTTTTTGCAATCTTGGTCTTCTTGAAGAGGCTATCAGAAAGTGTCTCCTAAATCATATAGCGGCACTTGTAGTCAGTTGCCTCCTAATTCTTGTTTGCCTCAAGAGCGGCATTAATTTCATCAAGTGTTGCTTCATCATCAGATGGAATCAATGGAGGTACATCAATTAGCACATAGTGGATATTCACCTATTTCAGTGTGAACTCAATCTTCTCTTCCCATCTCCCAAAGTTTTCTCCATTGAATCGGGTAGATTCAAAGTGAAGGTCTCTGGTTGCACAAAGGGAGCAGACATATCTTCAAATTATTCATTTATGGTATGATAAATTAAGTAGGGAGAGCTTTAGGTGCAATTCTGGGTCAATCGCAAATATACTTGAACAATCGGGCACACTTCAATCACGCACTAGGTTGTTCATTCACGGAGCTTAATGTGTGTTCATTCACACATTACGAAGCTAGTTCATTCACGAAGCTCAAGCTTGGTTTATTCACAAGCTTCGGAATTTGTTCATTCGCAAGCTTTGAACTTAGTTCATTCACGAGCTTCGAACCTAGTTCATTCGCGAATTTCACAATTGTTCATTCGCGAGATTCACACTTGTTCATTCACGAGTATCACACATAAATTCAAACTTATGTTTTATTATTATTTGTTTTAACACTGATTCATCCAAGACAGAAAATTTGTCGTTTTTGTATTTCTTAAAGATAGTCGAGACCTCTTAATATTGTGCAAGGGATGCAACCAAGCAAACTCTAGGATACAATCTCGCTTGAGTAGAACCCTTGTCTCTCTACAGAGTTGCACTCTCTGGCAAAAACGAATAAACCTTTGTTGTTACTCAAAGCCTGGTGTCTTTATAAGTTTATCAAAATTTTGGTAGCGTAACATTTCCGTTAGTGCACAAATAAATAATATGCTCAAGATTCATAGTGTGCTTTCACAACACCAAGAATCGAGCAGCACACTAAGAATCGAGTCACCTCAACTCTTTGAGAGAGAAAAGTCTCTCGAAAGATATTGCACTCTCAAGATGAGAGAAGACTGGAGACCTCAAGTCCAAAACCAAGTTCTTAACAGTCAAGGCTGAGTTATCAACAGCCCATGTGTAAAGAGGTAGAGGGTGGATGATTGAAGGAGAAATTGTTATTGAGAGAGAGAGAGAGAGAGAGAATGAGGTTGAAGTGAACGTGAGATGCACTCAGGCTTTAGAGATATCTCTCTGATTTCCACATATAGGGGATTAGCTTTTTTTCCTCCACATTCACAAGCTCTCCTTTTCTTCTCTTTTAGTTCCAAAAGATGCCTCAACCCACTCATCCTCCTTCCTTTATATAGGGAGTGAGATGTGAGTCTCATTCACCCACTAGAGGTGATCACAACCTCATTCGCCAGCTGAAGATCTCTCTCTCTCTCTCTCTCTCTCTCTCTCTCTCTCTCTCTCTCGTCAACGGAGGTTTCTTGGGCAAGGAAACGCAGGTAGAGCAAGAACCCAAAATTTCATTCTTTTGGGCACCTGCAGAGGTCCTCGTGACCAAGGAGCAGTTGCATTGATCAAAAGGGGATATGAGGTGGACAATGCAGGTAATTCAACTGGGCGGAGGATTGAAAGCCGTTTGGGAAAACAGAGCAGTCGCAGGTCTGGTTATTGATTAAAATAATTCAACAAACCTCCTAATAGGGGCAGCTATTAGGGAGATCATTACCACTCTAGCTCTCTATATTATGGTGACAATGCACGTTCATGATTGGATCAACCCCTTATCTATGATGTATATTGTATTGTAAAGCATTTTTCAATGATTTGGCACCCACTTCACTATCCCACCTTTGCTTATAACAAAACCCTTGTTATTTTTAAAGATTGTTCATTAACAAATAAATAAAATAATTGATATGGAAAATTCTCTACACTTACATTTTCTTGGAGCTAATTTAAATACTAAATCATAATATTTTCAAATCATTATGTATGCATCTCTCTGTTCCATGACCTTTCAACTTACCCATCAATCTACTTCAGTGTGCCTCACGGACTTGGCAGAAACGTATCAATATTGTAGCAGTTCCCTCAAATTTGCGAAGTCAAAAAGAAAAAGCAAAAGAAACAACAAAAAAATGACACAATAGAAATCATTTAGGTTTCGTTCTAGGAATTCAAACTAACAATTTTGAGAAACCCTAACAAACAAGTTAATGAAAATTAGCATGACACTTGCAGGGGAGGCTGGGATTATATACGGAAATTTGCTTTTCCTGATGTATTAGGATGACATCAGGGGGCTGAATATCAGTACCTAAA
>JAOXJP010024435.1:0-17133 GCA_025762735.1 Platanus orientalis
CTTTTTACGAATTTACCCCCCAAAAAAACCGATTTTGGAAATGATTTTTTTTACCTCATTATTTAGCAATTTCACCGTAACTGCGAACCGTTTTGGGAAATATCCCTTAATTTTATTGTTTTGGATCAATAATTAGCCTTAAAAGATCTACCTATCTCTAGAGATAGCAATAGGCAATTTTGATTTATGTTTTGGGTAAACAAATCCTGATTTACCCAAACCTCTAAACCGACCCTAATATTCTCCACGAATCATGAATGGTGGAGGCAAGGAGGAATGGGGAGGAACAGGCAGGAGATAAAAAGGAGAAGGTAAATCAATAAAGAATAATGTTGGGGGAATAAAATGTTATGTAATGACAAAGTGTCTGTAGTGTTTATGGTTAATTATAAGCTTACACATATTGTGTTGGGTGCTCAGAAAAGTGTTAAAAGATTTAAAAAGAGACACCAAATTCAAACACACAATATGTGTCAATCAATAACACACCTATATAGGCCTGTGTCAACACATACAATCATTGTTGGTGACGAAATCTAAGTAAGACAGGTGAGGAGTGCTAGATAATGCCATATGGCAAGGGTTGCTCCAAAATTCCAAAGCACAAACTAATGCGACGTCGGCCAGTAGGATGAGAGGTAGGATGAGGCATCGCATCAATCGACTAATAAAAATGATGCCTGGATCAAAAATGGATCCACCGAGAAGACCCGGTTATAACCAATCATCATAATAGATATGTGGCAGTGCTGGCAAGCCACACAACCAAGCAAGCGATATGCCTGATATGTGGGAGACAGATTTAAAACACCAATATCAATTAGTGCAAAGTTTAAAGGATAAAAAAATACAACATGGAAAGTGAAGATAAGAGTTTTTGGTAGTTGATCACTTTCAAGACATAGATATCCACTGGGTGGATTTGTTGGGACTCTTTTCTTGCCCTTTTTCCTTTAGGACTGTCTGGTTGTCATGAAAAGCTAGTTTTCTGATGATTTTTGGTAAATTTTCTCGAGAAAATCTTTTTCAAGCTGTCTGATTGTTAAGAAAAGCTGGTTTTTTCATAGTTTTCTTATGATTTTTTTTTTTTCTTATTCTTTTCTTTTGGGAAATTCTGTTCTATCCATTTCAAGGCATTCATCCTCTCTTGCCTTCTTGCTTTTCCTTGTGTATGCTTAGAGATTTATGGTATGGATTTGTCAGAGACACTAAAATAGCATTGATACTCAACTGAAATACGTCATTTCACTTCCATATTATGTAGATGCAAGCAGCAACAGGTCAGGAAATCTTTCACTCTTTGCAAAGTATAAGAGGATAAGCATCTTAGACCCTCTTTATCAGTTTGGATTAAACACTAACAACTCTTTAGCAAAGATTATGTGATGGCATAATTTAATCCCAACATAACCTGTCATTCAAATTCCCAACCTGATGGGGACTGGGTAAGATGAGGCACCCACTTAACCTAATCAGCGAAAGCGAAAGAATCGATTCCCCATCCTCTCCTGATTGTTAAACTTTTATTTTAAGAGTTCAACATACTCTGGTGGTTCGCACAAGCTAAAAATTAAAAGCCTCAATTTTCACTTTTTCACCATGTGTCAATCACCCAAATAGACAGAACTTTAACAAAAGTTTTACCCTTAGGAGAGAATCCAGGCTGATAGATCAGGGAGCCATTGTTGTCACCTGATCACGCAATTTTGGGTCTAAGGGGGGGAAATGATCTGTTTCACACAAATAATGTTCCTCTGTGTCCCCACACACACACACAAAGTATGGGATGTGTAAGGTTAAAACTGTAAAAACAGTTTTCAAATGAAGAAATAGGTACCTATAAAAATGGGCTTAATGGGTTAAAATCGTTAAAAAAAAAAAAAGTGTTCAGATGAACAGTTGCTCCATTTATGAGAAACACCAAATTCAAAAAAAAAAAAAAAAAAAAACCATCAGTTTTAGCCTGTGGTGTGGGGACATGGGGGGACAAACAAATTTGGGTGTAGCAGCTCCTTTCCCTCTTAGAGGTCTGTTACATGATTCTTAGCTTGATTGATGAGGTTATTTGCCACGTGTACGGTGGAGACTGATTGCATCAACTTTAACAAGCGTGGGCGAGACGAGTTGGAGTTGCTGCGTCAACCGTTATGACAACCGAGTTGAACAGGTGTCCGTTTAAAGGAGAAAGAAAACGTTTCCTTTCTTGTTTTTTTCTCGTGACGCTACTTACGCCGTCTCTTCCTTCATTCGACGTTCTTTCTAAGCTGCCCAAAATATCCTTGCCTTCCACTACAATACCAAAGATATCCCCCACCTATTTCTTGTTCTCAACTAAATGACATAAAAATAAAAAGTAGAATAAATGTTTTCTTTTCTTGAATAAATCATGAGGATTGATAGTCTATGTTGACAGACCTCCGTATGTGTGCCATCTATTGACACATAATTTTTTTACACTTTTTTGGATTCTTTACCCCCCCCACACACACACGTGTCAACCTATAATTCACCATAAACACTACATAGAGTTTTTCATCATAGACCATTTATCGGGATAAATCTTAGTCAGGATGGGCACTACCCAAATCCAATTGGACCGAACCAATTTCCGATCAGATAAGCATATTTAATGGTATTACATATAATTAATTCAGAATCAAAATTTAGGTAGCCGCCTCTGTAGATAAATATTTGAATCATTTTGCTTAGATACTTATTAAAAGAAGCTTTATATTGTACTACAAGGTTTCTAATTATCTTCTTAGTTACATAAATAATAAATCAATTATCACCTACTAGGTAATTTTGTTGTAGATGATGAATCAAAATCTTGTACGCCACTGTTTTGATGCTTTCTCTTTTATATTTTATCAACTTCTTGTCCTTAATAATTCGCGAAGATTCTACAGCTATGATATCAGATGCCTCATCTGAACTATTTTGAGGTCGATTTCATCTTTTCCGAACAATTTGGAATGCTCTAATAACTTATGTCGACAAGTATTTCAAACTTGTTATCTGTTTGCGAAGTCATTTGTAATCAAACAGATTGTAATATCTATTATGAAACTTTTGTGTCTTATCTAATTTGTTGCAACTACGTCATCATCGTCATGGTTGCTGTAATCATTTGAGCCTAACCCAATTATCTTTGATTGGTTTAGAATTATGTGTGACATGTTGATGCCAAGTAATAAAAAGGCTAACTTTCCTTAAATTTTAAGATTTGCCAATGTATGATAAATAAATAAAAAAAGCTTAAAGAATAGGGTATGTATTTAATGGTAAGTTGGCTATTAAAATTACTATTTATAATGTTGATATTATTACGTATAATGCATAATGTAACTATTTAAAATTTAAAATATTATAAATATTTGTTTGGTAGACATATTATTATAAATATTTAAACCCTAAAAACTACCCGATAATAAGACAACAATTATCATGTGTATAATGGCTAATAAGTAATAAGGACCACTATATTAGGGTTTCTTTTAATTACCCGTTATTCCCTATACGAATGTGATTAGGGAGCCCCTAAATTCGTTAAATGGGCACCCTCTTCAAGAAAAAACAAAAGTATCTCCAATTAATCCATTAAATGATTATGATGGACTAAATAGATTAAGTCTTTTTTTATATTTTTAATAAAAGAACAAAAGAATTATTATTATTATTATTATATATATATAATTTTAATTTGATTATTAAATAAAAATAATCAAAAATTCTTATTATTAGATAATTTTTTGAAGAATGACATACCTTAATAGGCATGCCATTGATTGACACATGATATGTTTTTAAAGGTTAACCCATGAACAGGTCTTCGAGTCATAAAAACTAACCTATGAATATATCCTTCACCCATAATATTATCCCATAAATTAGTCTTCGAACTACAAAGTATTAGCCCATAAATAACATTTGTGATCCTCTCCAGATTGTTGAAGTTCAAATATCGTTCAACAGATTTCAATGGTTGACATGTAACAAAAAAAGTAAAACTGAAACTATACAATTCAATTTATTTTTCTTTTTAATACGTGTTGGCCACCAAAATCTTATGAACGTTTACTGGACTTTAAAAATCTAGAGACGATAATTACTCCATGAACGGGCCTTTGAGACTTTTTTATAAAAAAACATTTGTTGGGTATTATAATTTGTTTTCTTATAAATTAGTGGAAATAAAATTTTCTCCCAAGTCCATAAGGATGTTTTACTAATTTAGATTAGGCGACTGATTTTCCCACCATTCTTCGGATTTGGTAGCCGTAACAAATAAGACAAAATATCAAAAAGGCACAAGAATTAGCGGAAATAACGCCTAGAAGTAATTTATCCAGCTTTTACGCGGCAGCATCTCACGGAAACGACACCGGATTGACGTCCGTTACAATAACGTTATCGTTTGACAAGTGTTAGTCTTGGTCGTTGGACGGACGTTACCGAGCCTAAGACAGGTTCGGCAAGACCAAACCTGTGACGCTGATTCCGGAGCTATAAATTAAATTAAAGTCTCTCTCTTTGTACATTTTTCAAAACACAGCGTCACGGAGGTGAGGTTTTCTTGTAAGCTATTCGAAGGCCGATCGCGCGAGCGAAGATCGTTTTGCAGGTACTTTCGATTTTGATTTCCTCGTTGTAATCCTTCTCTATTTTTCAGGTGTTCTTTATTTATTCTGTGGAAAAAATCCTTCGATGTGCTGGGTTTTTTTAGCGATGTCGTGGATTTCTAGGGTTTTTATTTCAAGTATTGAATTGTCTCGGAGATTTTTTTTGGAATTTTTTTTGGATTATTGTTGTTTTAAGGGGCTTTGATTGATCTAATGAAGATCTTAGAAGAATATCGTGTTTTTGGGTAAAGAATTTCGGGTTTTGGATGAAAATTTTGGCTGTTTAGGGTTTTGATCAGGGAAAAGACGATGGATTATGGATATTTTGTGTATGTGGAAGATGTTCTTCTGTAGCTGTGTTATGAATTGTGAAATTTTTCTTAGGGAATGTTGCTTCATTTTATGTAAATTGTTATTATTATTATTATTATTTTAATTTTTGCTTGAAGAAATTGAAACTTTTTTAGTTAATCTCCCCGAAATGGGAATCATGGAGCTTTTGGATGGAACAAATCCATTTTCCCCCTTCCTGCATTAAGCTTTTGAAATTTTAGATTTTGCTTGAGATTGTACGAACATAATTTGGTGAATATCGAGTACAATCTTTGGGTTTTAAGTTAATTTGGGTGAATTTATGGTGAATCAGGAAGTTTTCTTTTGAGAGAGATTTGTCAAGGAATGGGTGATCACTTGGTTTTGTGCGTCGATCGCCTCATTACACCAGCAACCTTGCAATCCATGCAAGTAGCTGATGTTCAGGAATCATCAGGAGAAGGCTCATGCACACAGACTGCTGTTGCGTCTGGTTCTACCAGTGATGATAAGAAAGTGGTGGAACATGAGGTCTCCGATGAGGAAGAGCCACTTATACAGGTGGTGGAATGCCGCATTTGCCAGGAAGAGGACCACATTAAGAACCTGGAGACCCCTTGTGCATGTAGTGGTAGTTTGAAGGTATCTTTTCTTTTAACCCTTTGTACATACTAAAATCGTAACGTAGGCAATGCGTATTCTTTCCTTTTTGTTCGTTTCTCTTAGCATGGTTATTAGAGCTGATGAATTCTTCTCTTTTTTGTATCTAACACGCTAGTGGCATCATTCTGTTCCATCTGTAGCTTTTTAAGGAATAAAGCCTCCCAACTAGTGGCTACAAACCAAAATTCTGCAACGTGAAGATAATTTAGTCAATCCTATTTAGGATGCCATTCTGTTATTCAAAATAAATGGTTTTTCTCTTTCTTTTGAAATTTTCTAAACTTTCCTGTCTCACTTCGATGGATGAGCTATATTTACATCTATTGTTTGGACAAAAAATGCTTTTGTGTCTAATGGTGAAAGAATGGTGACCTTTGCCTCTTTTTTAATTCAAAAGGCTTTGAAAAAGGTCCACATGCTTTTCAGTGGCTTCCAGCTTCCCGAGGACGCCAAATAAGCTGGTGGATGCTGTTGTACCCATTTTTTGATATGTACATGTTCATCCAAAAATCAGCTTGATTAATGACTTGGTTCCATTCATTTTTGCATGCTTATTACTTCATACGTCCCCGGGAATATAGTAATTTTGGAATCACCCTGCTTATCATAAAGTAGTTTTACTAAATATATTTGCAATCGCCCTGCTTCTCACAGCTGTGGTTGCTATGTGTTGGTTGCAATATCCCTCTGCTTACTGTAAGTAATTTTGGCAGTTTTTGATTATCTTTCTGTATATATCTGAACCTACCTGGAAAGATGAGAATCATCGATTGTTAGTTAGTGTCAAGGTACCGGTGTATCTCTCTTTAAAATTAATTAGTTTGTGTGATTTCAAAGATCCTGTGAAATTAAGTACCAAAGTATTTTAAGATGTGGCCTTATATCTAATTGAATTGTTCTATAAGCTTATTTTGGATTCTTCTCTTTTTTATTTAATCGTAAGCTTACTTGTGTGCAACTGAGATTGATATTTTTTTTTAATTGGTTAGTTTTTATTTTAAGGGATTTATCATAGATTGAATTCTGATCTGACGATAAGATTCTATCCAGTTTGCTCACAGGAAGTGTGTTCAGCGATGGTGCAATGAGAAGGGAGATATAACCTGTGAGATCTGCCATCAGGTATATCTGTTGTTTGTTATTTCATCTTTTTTATTGCTTTATTTCTCACTTTGATTAAGGAAGCCATGTTCATGTTTAGACTTATGCAGTCTAATGCTTTGGATCAATATATGCTATATGTTCCTTGAGGACATGAACTTGAAATTATATTAGGTTTTGCTAGTTATAATTGAGTTGTCATCTCAGAGTTCTTTAAAGAAAACTGGAAAATATAGAAATACTATTAAATAGAGAAAAGATGAGGAACAATATCACCTAATAAAACCAAGAAACCACCCCAACTCCAAGAGACCAAGACCTATTCTCAGGGTTCTTGCTGCATAAACATGCATGTTGTGGTATGTATCTTGATCAATTATAAACTGCCATACAAATTTCAAAATGAACTAGGATACTATTTGTATAATAAATGGGGTGATTGCTATTTGAACAAATTATTTTAGTTAATGTAACTCTGCATGAGAGAAGATTTAAGGTTTAAGTGTTCATACATTGTGTTACTAAAAAAATTTCTTTGTGATCATTGTTTGTTTTATCTGTAAATATTCTTCATGGATTTTTTTTGTTCTATCTGCGTCACTTGTGAGCTTTATTGTATAATATGACTTGTTTGATGTTCATCATGATAAATGCCTGTATGTTTGAGATCCAAAAATTTGTTTTGCAGATTCTTATTTCTTTGTTTGCCTGTTTTACCATCCTTTTTTTTTTCTTCTCAACGTGTCATAAATATAATTCTCTTTTATAATTTCTAGCTACTGTTTCTTTTTTTGTATTTTCTTCTTTTCATTTTACATATTTCTAACAAGAATATATTAAGTTGAATCTCATGAGAAATTGTCATCATTTCTAATTTGAAGAGTACTTATATTTACACTTTGTCTAGGAAAATGTGATGCTTTGTTGGGTAAATTTGCTTATTTCTAAACCAAGTTATGATGTCTATAGATTTTGTAATTTGTGTTATCTATGTACTTATCCACAGCCTCCTCTAAGTGTTTATTTGTATTCCAAATTGGTGTATATATGTATATAAGTTCCCATGTTGTTTTCTTTTCGGTGTAAGGTATATAATTGTCAAATTATTTTGTATTCCATCTGTATAGATTTATTCTCTGAACTCATAGATATGCGTAGTAATAAAACTGTATATCTAAAAAGTTCTCATGTTCATTTATATCTGTAACTATACAAATCATATCATACTTTAGATTGCTAAACTAATCTTAGTTGATGGTTGGTCAAGTAAGAATGATATACTTCTTTACTCTAGTCTGTTTATCTAGCTCATTCTTATCATATAATTTTAGTTGTGTTACAATATAATTTTATGTCAACTGACTGTGATTATGTAATGTACAGCCTTACCAACCTGGTTATACTGCTCCACCTCTCCTCCCTCAATCTGAAGACACTACCATTGATATCAGGCAAGTTCAATCAGTATGCTTCTATGGCCTTATTTGTTTTGCATTTGAATCATGATTTAGGATTTCTTTTTGAAATATATCATTTGTTCCCTTGCTGTTGATTGTTGACAAGTTTACGGGCATCAGAAATTTCGTCTTATGATTTCTGTTTTTTTTTTTTTTTTGGCTGTCTTATAGTGGAGGTTGGACGGTCTCTGGTGCTCCTTTGGATTTGCATGATCCTCGCCTTTTGGCAATGGCAGCTGCCGAGCGCCATTTTATGGAAGCTGACTATGATGAGTATGCCTCTACTAATGCCAGTGGAGCTGCCTTTTGCCGTTCTGCTGCTCTAATTGTAAGTCATGATGATACTTGGTAACCTAATTTATGAAACATCAGTATATTAGTCATTTATGGGGTGTCAACAACTTGCATTGTGAAGCACCAGAATTTCACCTTGTAGTTCCATGGCCATGCCTTCTGGATTTAATTCTGATCTTTACTCTGTATTTTCAAATTTATTTTGCAGTTAATGGCTCTTCTGCTCTTGAGGCATGCACTGTCTATCACCAATCCCGATGGTGATGATGATGATGCTGACACCTTCTTCTCTGTAAGTGGGATATAGGAGATGCAGTCTTTCACATAATACCTTGTGTGCCTCTATTTTCTGTCTTGTTGCTTTATCTGTTGATCGTTGCAGTATTTAATTTTATATTGATGCTGAACAGCTTTTCTTGCTCCGGGCTGCTGGGTTTCTTCTGCCATGTTACATTATGGCCTGGGCCATCAGCATTTTGCAGCGTCGAAGGCAAAGGCAGGTCAGTGGGTCCTTCAATATGATCTTTTGTGCTTGTAACTGCATGTTTCTTTTTCCATTTTCCCTTATTACCTTTTACCTGCCTTCTCGGTCTCTATGAATGGTGTTGCCATAAAATCTTTTTTGGTATGGGTATTTCATTTAGGAGACACGTATTAGGGTTACATGAATCCTTTTGGCAAAGGTGTGTTTGAGTTCACCATGTTCGTGTATATGTTTGGTGGATCAGGAAGCAGCAGCAATGGCAGCGACGGAAGTTGCGATTGTTCTACAGGCAGCACAACGTAGAGGTCTGCAATTCACAATAGCACCAGCAGGCCCTGCTGCTGCAAGTCCCCATCAGGAGCCGCCGAGTCAATAATTTTGCATGCCATGAGACCTTTGGGTATTTTCAATTGTTTTACTGATTCAACTGGTAGTGAAGGAAACAGGAGATGGTTTATCGACTTGTATTCGGCTTGTTATAAAGGCTCGGAAGCTCGTTTGTTGTTTTATTCACCCTCTTTCGTTTATTTTCTTTCTTCATAAATTTTCGTATTCCCTTTCCTAATGTATGTACATATATATATTTGGGATTTCCCAGCAACAGTGAAGTGCTTGTGAAAATTGGTTGGTTCACAGGAAGTGTTTTCTTTGACATACGCATCTTAGGTTAAGGTTGGCTGGCCTTCCTGCAGTTCTCTCAAGAGACTGCCACCCTGTTGAGGGGCTTAGCCCCTCCCTGCATTAGGAATCAGGCCAACTCTAGTAATCTCTTAGGGCTGCCTGGCTTCCAGGTAGAGGGACGGTCTCTTTATAGTTTATACCATTGCTCTTCTCCAAGAAGCATTTCAGAGAAGTTGATTGCACAACTGCGTCGTTCAAAAATGGTTTTTGGTGTCATTGCAAAAGAATTCCAACTCTGCGCTTGTTTTGGATGGATGGACTTTTCACCCAAATTTATAATCAAATATTGATCAGGTCTGGGTTGGGGATTTTTTTAATGCGCACACAGATGGGACCTGACCGAAACCCTGACCATTTCAGTATTCCACCCTTCCTTTCATTAGGTTTTGAATCTGAAGGCAAACTTCAGGAGGAACCAAAAGAATTGCTCTTTTTAATTTGTTGGCAATTCCAAAAGAATTGCTCTAGGAATGGTTTGGCACCGAATGGTTTTGTATGACGATTTTACAACGGCTCTTATAATATCAGAAACGGTTGTAGGGTTGCGGGTCTTGTTAGGTATACCGACTTTTTACAACGGCTATTTTAATATCAGAAATGGTGGCCATAAAAAACGGTCGTTTGACGCCCTTCAGTTTCGTCACTTTTTTTACCCCGTTGTTAAAATATTTCAAATTTATTTTAACAATTTACATATTTTTTTGGATCAAATTGAATATATTTAATGTTTTTAAAATACATAAAAAGTTACTAGTTACCACACACACAAAAAAAAAGTCACTGAAATATTAGGAACACCCACCATCATAACAACCAAGATGGTGCATGGGTAGAGCCCAGATCCTCTACAAAGAGAGTTGTGCAGGTAGAGGCGGGAAACAAGCATCCAGGTACTACAGGGGTGGTAATATTTGACACGACCGCGAACTAGACACGAAATTAGTCGGTTAGGGTTTATTATAACCATGTTTCCAGTCAAATCGGGTTGATCCGCTTTGACTCGATTAATAAATGGGTCATGTTTGGGTTGACCCATATTGTCATATACCCTTAACTCAACACAACCCAGCACAAATTGCCACCCTTAAATCACACAACCTGCAAACCCAACATGAACCTGACAAAATTAGCGGGTTAGGGTCGGATCAAAGAGAGTTGACCCCTGACATGACTAATAAATGGGTCATGTTCAGGTTAATCCATATGGTTGTATACCCTTAACTCGTCATGACACAAACCCAACCCACAAACACAAATTGCCACCCCAACTGGGTAGGGGTGTCAATGAGCTGAGCTTTACCCAGCTCAGCTTGGGCTTGACTTGGCTCACCCAAAAAAGGCCCAACAGCCTAATGGCCCATTAGCCCAATTTCTCGTGTTTGAACATTGCTATTGTCACAATATATAATATATAAAATCATTATTATTATATAAAAAACTTAACCAAAACGACCTTTAAGCGAGATGAACTTGATAAAGCTCCGCACAGGCTCAATAAGGAAATGAACTTAAATCAAGGTTAGGCTAGGCTCAATGACAGCCCAAATCTTGGGGTATTTTTATGAGGGTGTCAATCATCTAGGGCCCTCTCTGGTAGCTCATAAAAGGGTGGTTTTCCGTGATTCTTGTAAAAAAAAATTGGAATCTCCTTTTCTAGGCATCTAGTTGTCAAAAAGGAGAAACCCTCGATTTTTGTAATTTTCTCACGCACCTCTTGTTTTTTTCTTTTTGTAAGGAACCGTTTCATCGTTTTCCAATAAAATGGGATGTCAACTTTCATTCTCATAACAACCAAACAAAAAAAAAAAAAAGAATAAAAATTACATATGTTTTCTTCTTCTTTTACCTTGTGTAATTATTTTTCTTTTTCTTTTCTATTCAATTCAAGGCAACTAAATGTGTCCTAAGAAGGAAACAAATTTCAGCAGCTCTGGCGTGGACAACCATTTCACAAGTTCACTGATGGATTCCATGGGATGCTTTTTTCTTCCTCTACATTGGTATTGCACAAAGCATCACATGATCTCATTGTAGAGGATTCAGTTGGGCATTTGTAGGACCCTCAATCTTCCATAATCTTTTTTCTTACAAGCTGTGATCCAGAAAAATGCCTTGACTTGTGAAGGTACCAATAATATGGATCTAGAAGAAGATGCAAGCCGTTGAAATCCCCAAGTTTCCAGAAATACCAAACTTGAGAACATCAAAGGAGGAAGAAATGCTTATACAGGAAATGTAATGTGTAATCTATGGATGGAGAATGATAAGAGTTAAGATGGAGAGGAAGAACAAAAATCTTGAGAAGGTCAGATGGGACCTATGTGTTGTCAAGAAGGCGTTCGACAAATACGTCCAATTTTCAAGGTCTATACAACTGTCTTAAGATGAAGTGTTATCCAAAACATGGATTGGAGATGAAGAGGACGGAATCAAATATTTATATCTTTCAATTCAGTCATCAAATGGGTATTTAGAGAACATTGGAGGGACAGCCATGAGTTCAATAAGTGCCATGTTCTAATCAGAGATGGAGTCCAAGTATCAGCCTGAACAAAATCCAAATTGATGAATTGGAATGTTGGGTTCAAATCCATGAAACCCCTTTCGATTACCACATAGAAGTTGTGGTTAAAGATCTCTTAGTCAAGATAGGTAATTTCAAATGCTTTGACAGACGAGATCTAACTAATAAATATATCAAAATAAAAGTTGGGCTTTAAATTGATATACCCCTTCGGCTGAAGTTAGAACTCATACAAGATGATTTACTTGATCTTAAACTCCCACTAGTTTATGAAAAGATCCTTGATTTCTATTATTACTGTAGTATAATTGGACATTAAATAAAAGACTTTGAGTCTTGGTATAATGACAAATCTAAAGATTTGTTTGTTGAAGCCATAGAAGTAAAAGAAGAGAATTTGGAAAGAAATGCATGTAAAATCAATCCCCCAAAAGGATAATACATAGAAACTGGGCTTGAAATAGGGCATTTTTCTCCCACACCAAATGTTTAGACTAAACAAAGGGAGAGAGGAAGGGTCACCAGCGATTTCCAACCGATTGAATGAGATGCATAGGGAGGATGTGTAATGCCCTTAATGTAATTTCACATATTTGTGCAGTGGTAATTTGGGGAGCAAAGAACAAAAGAAATAAAATTAGAAATAAAAGAAAGATTTTACATCTCATTTCATGGGAACCCTGAGGAACGACCGTGAAAGAGGGGAAAGCGGCTAAGAGAGGAAGAGATGAGAAAATGGAAGAAGAAGAATATAAAAAAAGAGAAGAAAAGATGGGGTTTTGGCCCAGATTGCAAGATTTGGTAAGTGATTCTTATATTTTGCAATTTATAGTGGGTTTGTATGAATGCGGTTTGCAATTCATCTTTGCATGTTGATTTTTTTAAGTATATTTGATGAAAAATGTAAAGTTTAGTTAGTAGAAACATTATTTGTATTGAAGATGTGTAAATTTGATTGTTGCATGCAAATATCCCTTTAGAGTTAGTCTAGAACTAAACATTGTTTTAAGATTTATGTTCTTAAACCTATCTCAACATAAAATTAGCGATTTAAGAATTAGACAAAAACTATAAATATGTCATATTTGCTTTTATTGACTAAACTTTGATTTTGCATAGTAATTTCTATAATTGTTGTTTTCTATTGAGTTTTTAAATTATGAGGAACATTAGTAGAATGGATAAAATGATTCTTTATTGTTCTATTTGTTTTGGATATCTTAGAATTGCTCTAAGGGATTTTATATTGTTATCCATGAGAGTGGGACTTTGGCAGCCCGGTATTATGAAACTATAAATTATGTAGAATGGTATTGTTCTATTTGTTGATACATTGTTTTGGGTATATTAACCCTTTTGAGACAGCCCCAAGGTGAGCATGTATATATATATATATATATATATATATATATATATATATATTTGTTATCTAATGATTTATACATTTGCATAGTGCTCCATGAGTGAGGTTTGGGGCTGGGGCGACCTGGTGGACGCATCAAAGTTAGCATATCCCTGTGTAGGGAGGTGCAGAAGGAACCACCGGATTTATCTGGAGCTATTCACGTGACTTTTTATAAGGAGATCACCAAGCAAGGTTCGCGAAGCGTAACTTATAGCTATTGACTTCCCTGTGTATTTAAGCATATATAGGATCCTCGGATTTATCTAGTGTTGCCTAGTAGTTGGCCACCACAAGGCGGCATCCAATTACCATTATGCACTTATACAGTGCTTGAGACATTATTCGCACCACTTTTATGTGGTTGACGTTGCTTGACATCGATCTACTAGCCAGATGAGGTTTTAGTCAGGTTTGTAGACATGCTCTAGTTCATTATGCATTTTCATATAATATGATGTTCATTATCTACCATGTTGATATATCTTATTGTTGATGTACTTTTATAGACTGAGTTTATATTTTTTAGACTAGTGCATCTGGGATGAGAACACTTGCTTATGTTTAAGACTTAGATGATTATTTTCACATCTCATTGTTTGACTTAATGCTCTATCATTGTTATGTTATAGTTATTGTTAAGCTGCGTGCATGCCATATTGTATTGTTGGGTGCGTGTGTACTATAAATTATAGAATATGGGGATCCCTTACGAGCTAGTGTAGCTTACCTATGATTAAACCATTTTTTCAGATAGAGACATTCATAGTGCTTCAGGCCGAGCAGATCCTCATTCATAGTATCACTTGTCAGTTCTACGGTATTTTGATAATCTCATTTTAATGTATAGTATACTAGGGATGTACGTCCTGGTCTAGAGTGACTCTATGTACTCTTCCTTTCAAGTATCTTTTATGAGTCATCTTATATTTTGCTATAGTACATTTTGTATAATTACATGGGTCAGGCTTTATTTTGGGTGACCTATGAGGTATGATGATCACTTTGGGACATGTATATATTTGTTTTTATGAATGAAAATGATTGTCATATGGATAGTTTAGGTGGTTCATATATGCTTTATTTGGTGGATGGATATTGCTATAAACTGTTGTCTATCAAGTGATATAACATTTTTATATGGGACATTTGTCCCCATGGATCCTATTACGGGGAGGTGCTGCTGAAATTTTGGTAGGAAAACTTAGGGAGACACATTTCCCTCAAATTTAGAGGTGAGCATTGGCTTAAGGGAACCTTTTATCTGTCATGTGTCGACATTCAATCACCATTCTGATCCGGGGCGTGACAGGATGATACCAAGTTCAAGTAATTGGGAAGTGGACATGATGGCCAAGTCAACGAGTTCCTGACTCGTGGTTGGAATCGGCACCCAAATTCTCCCGTTTGTTTCTATGATTCAAGCCTTGAATCATGAAACGGTAATAGTTTAAGGAAAGTAAATTTATAGAGATTGTTAGGTTGTTAAGGCTCAAAAGGGGATATTTGCTAAAACATTTATTTAAGGAAATCAATATACTTAACAATGATAATGGCAATGCAAGGAAGGAAAATTTTCAAAAACTTACCTTCCATAGTGAATCTAGCCAACAAAGAGGGTAAAATCAGGTTATTCAAGCCGTGGAGGAACTTACCATTGGGGAACATGCTTATGAGAAGTATGGACCAAATGTGAATCGCCCACTAGACATGTTGCCGTATAAGGAAAGAAATTCAATGTCAGAGATTAATGGAGAATTTCAAGCGCAAGAGCAACTTTTGGGGGTTATAGATCATAAGGGGAAGACGATTATGGAAGGACTAGATAGAAAAGGAAGAAAAAAAAGGTAAATAAGCCTCATATAGAAACGATTATAAAGGATGCAGTAGTTGAATCAAAATGAATGGGTTGTGGGTAGCCTAGCACTACAAGCTAAACCAATCACTGGTTCAACTGAATCTGAACTGGAACTAACTAGCAAAACCAGCGTAAAATTAGGAGACCAATCTAGTGACACTAGTTATGTTTTGCTCAAATTCCAAATGACACCAAAATTAAACAAAAATTAAAAATTAAAGAAGAAAATTGTGGCTATAATGGTTATAGATGTGAATGAAAGTCTAGCGGAGATAACAAATAAAATAAAAAAAAGATCTTGAAAGTCAAGAGAAAGGAAAGAAGAAAAGCAGGAAAAATGAAAGCGCAAAAGATAAGAGTTATGCTAAAAATCCTAAGGAGACTCATCCAGAGGTAATTCATCACCCCTTAGGTAAAAGTTTGTTTTGACCATTGTCTCATGTATGTGCTCTCCATGAAATTTATTTATGTAATTCTCAAAGAAATCCATATGGAAAATGATTGACTATTTAGTTACAATAATGACACAAAAAAGTAATAATTTTTTTTGGTGTATATCTAGTGTTGATTGGCATACTACTAGAAAATAAGAAACAAAATAAATAATTAATCTCATAAAAAAGCCAAAAACAAAAATAAGAATGTATCACAGGAAAATACATACAAAAATATAGTAGTTAAATACAATAAACAGGTTTAGTTGGCTATCCTACAATACTCCCAAAGGATCTACTGAGAATAATGGCATGGACCTGTCAAGGAATAGGATAATCCTTGATAGTTTAAGAGCTCAAATTTCAAATTAAAAACATAAACCTAGAATTTATCTTCTTATCTAAAACCAAATGCAAAGGGAATGAACTTAGGAAAAACAAAAAACAAAAATTAATCTTGATTGGAACTTTGTGTGTTTGGACCCCAATAGGCTTTCAAGGGGTTTGGCCCTTTTATGGAGGAAAAATCAAATGTGTAATATAAAAGAGATGTACAATAGATTCATAATTTTTTAAATTAATTTGGCAGTGTATGATACTAGGAGCTTGGACATATATGTTAATATATGGGAAACCATATAGAAAAATTAAGAAATATTTTATTAGACAATTAATTCATAAAATAAAAGAAATTAGAGCTCCCCCCCCCCCTAAATATGTTTAGGTGATTGGAATTGTATATAGGATAGAACAAATAAGATGGGGGAAAAATATTCCCAAGTAGAAATTAAAAGAGGCAAAAAATACTCTAGAGGAATGTAGGTTTGTAAACCTAAGTTTTGAAGGACCCCCCTTTTACCTAGATCAAGAAATTTTGACAGAATAATTACATTAAAGAAAGATTAGACAAGGGTACTACCAATATGCATTGGAAAATATTATTCCCGGAGGCTATTATAAATAATCATATCCCCTATGGATCATATCATGTACCTATATTCTTAAATCTGGATCCAAGAAGAATTTTCTTACCTAGACCATTTAGATTCGAGTGGATGTAAACAGTCGATCTAGGATATAGAGAACAAATAGATAGAAGTTGGGATAAAACTTATAGAGGGTCAAAAATGATAAGAGTAAAACACAATACCTGTAATTTAACCCAAATTTTGAAAGAAAAAAAAAAAGGAATAAACTAACATTTGGAAACTTTAAAAAACAATTAGTGAAAAATAAAAAAAAATTAGGAATTCTATGTCAAACTAATATAACTGAAGAAATAAGGAGAGCAATAGAAAAGG
>JAOXJP010024445.1:0-17133 GCA_025762735.1 Platanus orientalis
CACCAATCCACCATCACCAAACGAAATCACAACTTTATAAGTTCCATCAAGGATGCTGATGGTGTATGGCAACAAGATCCCACAACCATCAAGGTTTGTTCATGTTGGAATATTTTTAAATTGGTAAATGAATATATGTGTGGGAGGTGTGGCAACCTAGGCCACTCCCACTTTCCTCCTTTAGAGGAGATGTGTGTGAGTGGGCTAGGGTTGCCGTACTCCCACTTTCCCCTAATTAGGTTTGCCGCTCCCTCTCTACGAAAAAGGTTACCAAAAACTCTAATTCCATTCCCTCTTTACAAATACCACTTAAAAACAAAAACAAAGAGACTTTTGGTAGAAATAATTTAGAAGAGTTCTAAACATGTGGGTGGATGCATTATGGTTTTCTCAGAGAAAAGAAGAAAAAGAAGATGAAGAAGAAGAAGAACGAGGTTGCCCTGTATTCCAAGGAGTTCTCTCTAAAGAAGAATAAGAAGGAGAGAGAACGCGATACTATTCTTGCTCTTCATCTTCTTGATCTCTTTCTTTCTCTCTTCTCACTGTGCATGCGGATCTTGAATTCGGTTGTCTTCTTTTGAGAAGTAATACCTTGAGTTTTTTATTTAAGACTTGTTAAAATCGCACTCTATCAAGGGATATTGCTTGATTTCAAAAAAGAGTAATATTTTATTGAGATTCGGTATTCTCTTTATGGGAACTCATATTGATCTTGAGTGATTTTATTTGAGAAAACCATATTACAACACCATTATGCTACCATATTTTTTCTAAAATCAAACCTTGGACTTTTGGGCTTTAAGAACAACATTGAGGTTTCATTCATCTTTGTCCAAGAATGGAAAATTGTAGAGAAACAAGGGTTCTACATGAGCTAGATTGTATCCCATAGTTAGCTTGGCCACTAATCCTTGAATGTTATTGGGATGCCTTGACTATCTTCAAGAAACGTGATAACAACACCTTTTATAATCGAATGAATCAGTTAACTTAAACTATAAAATTGAAAATGATAAGAAAATTCAGAAAAATTGAAATTTGCCGATTGATTGCATGATTGATTTGTTCTCATGCAATTGAACCTAATTGTATGACTGGATCATAGTGCACGACTGATCCACATCCGTGACCAACTTGGAAAGAAATTTTAATTATTCCATCATTACTGAGTTTCTCATAATAGAAAAAAAACTAACAGTACAAGCACTACTTCCAAGATCTTTTACACTTCTCCAAGCCACCTCTAACTAACATTGAATGGACATCACATAATATTCATCTCTCTCTCTCTCTCTCTCTCTCTCTCTCTCTCTGCAATGAAAATTAATAGAGATATCAAACATGATGAGATCAAGCAAGTTGTATTCAACATGACCCCAACAAGGCACCAAACTTGGATGATTTCTAAACCGGGTTTTATCAACAATATTGGGAGATTGTGGGCAAAAATGTATATAACTTTGTCATGAACTTCTTCCAAGGTAACACTTATTTGGAATCCATTAACCATACTTTCTTGGTCTTGCTTCCTATGATAAAGAACCTTAGCCAAGTCCAACACTTCAAGCCTATTATCTTGTGTGATACTTCTAGTAAAATCATATCAAAATACTGTATGATAGACTAAAAATGGTGATAAGTGAATTGATTTCTACATCCAAGGCGCACTTATAAAAAAACATCTCAGTTTGGCCTCTCATGAATTCCTTCACCACCTCAAGCATCACAACACCAAGGCTAATCTCATGGCTGTCAAAATTGACCTTATTAAGGTTTATGATGAAGAGGAATGGGATTTTTTGTACCACATTATGCTAGCTATAGGTTTCCCTATTCATTGGAAACATTTGATCAGAAAATGAATCTCCTTAGTATCTTACCAACTTCTTCTTGATGGCAACCTAGGTCCTAAATTCCTGGCTTCACCAGTTCTTAGACAGGGGGATACTCTATCTTCATACTTGTTTGTTTTATGTGCGGAAGGATTATTAACTTCAATCACCCATGTGGAAGGTACTAGTCTTTTCCAATGAATCAAGGTTAGGAGATCTACTCATTGGATTTCATATTTTCTGTTTGTTGATGACTGTTATCTCTTCTGCAAGGCCAACTATCTATTTGCTTAAAATATAAATAAATTATTTCAAGACTTCCAACTGGCTCCAAGTCAAGTGAAAAATATGGAAAATTAGAAGTTATATTTTGCTGCCAAACTCCTCTTACTCTTCAATAGCAATTACGTCACATGAAGTGTGCTTGGCTCCAAGTATGTACTTGGGTCTCTCTTCCTCCATTGGACACAACAAACTTTCCATTTTTTATTATATCAATGACAAAATTGCTAGCAAAATTCAAGGTTGGAAGGAACAACCCCTTTCCCAAGCTAGAAAAAAAATCTTACTGTACGTGATTTTTTTCATCCCTGCCTACACTATGGTTTCATTATTCTCTTCTCTCAAATAAACTATGCCAATCCATTGATCAAAACAATGGAGTTTTTTGTTAGGTCACAAAAAAGATAAAAAAAAAATATTAATTGGATTAGTTGGAACAATCTTAGAAAAACTAAATATGATGGTGGTTTTGGTCTACAATACCTTCATCTATACTATCTCGTTCTACTTGGAAAATAGGGATAGCAATTTATTCAACAACCTTATTCTCTCTTTGTCCAACTTAGCAAATCCATTTATTATCTACAATGTCATTTCCTATTAGCAAAATTGAAACAAAATGGATAATTGGCATGGAAAATGTTTTCCATGGTTGTGAGGTACTTCTCAAAGGTTTACATTGGGAAGAAGAAGTGAGGGTGGGTCTATCCAAATATGGGGAGACGAGTCTCCCAAACCTAAGGAATCAACCATGTCTATGGTGGCTGACATTATCAATCCCAATACAAAATAATGAAAACTTCACTGCATTGAATAATTGTATCCTAAAATAGAAAAAACATTTCATATTAAACTTGAAGTCAAGGCTCCCACCTAATTAATCATAGTGAGCCAACCAATAAGGTCGATCCCTAGACTGAGACATGCCTAAAGACTAGCCATATTTAGTCACTATGTGAGCAACTTCATTACAAGAGCATTTTACATGATTACAAAATACGTGACCCATTGTATCAATCACATATTTACGGTATTGGATCAAATTGGAAGTAAGACAAAGACAATTGTTCTTGTGATCCTTTTAAGAAGGTAATGATATTAAGTGAGCCACCTTCAATGATCACATTTGATAGACCCATTGATTTGACCGTCGAAAGAATATCTCTTGCTACAAGACATTCAGCCATGAGAGAGTTGGAGGCATATTTCAGATATAGAAAAATTTGTCATCTTACAAATTTCTTTACAATCCTCACCTTTGTAAAGATACTATCATTTGGCACAATGATGCACTTGGTAGATTCATTGCTAAGTTAGCATATTGTATGCACTTCTTTTCCCTCTAAGCATCTTGATAGAATCCATAATGATTGTTGGAGGCAACTTTGGCATCTTCCCATCCATCCCAAAATCAAGTATTTCCTTTGAAGAATTTCATTAGTCCTATCCTCATTTGGGAAACCTTGTCCCATCATATCCCTCAATTTAATCCCCAGTGTTATCTTGTCATGCTCGAGAGAAGTCAATCAACCATTGCCTTCTATCTTGCCTGGAGGACATACCTGTTTGGGATCACATTTTCCATGACTCATCATTTTCTCATAGCGATTGCTAACCACCAAGTTTTTGTATTACTACATCAATATGACTTATCTAAGATTGATAAAGCAAGATAAATTCAACTCATTATGGTCATAACTTGTCACATTTGGCTCAAATGAAATGGTTTCTTCTTTCATTCAGATTAGCTCAACTACAATAAAATTGTATATATTTCTATGTTTTGGGATGATGTAGGTCCTCCTACCCCCTAACTTAGTAGATTAAGGAGGCATTTGGTTTGGATTCTATAATCCAATTTTGGCCCAAAATTGATTTTGACTGATTTTGAAGTGTTTGGTTTGGATTCTAGAATTCGATTATCCATAATTAAGGCCAAAATCAGCCCAATGTAAAAATATACCTCAACATGGATTCTAGTGATTCCAAGTTGTGTTTTTTTTGCACTCTATGACTAGGTGAATGAAACTGTCATTCTCCTTCATCTCTCATTCCTCCCCCTTATCTCTCTCCTTCCTATCTCTTATTCATCCTCTCTATCGTCATCCCCTATATTTTCCTCACCTCTCTTATTCTTCATCTCTATTCTTCCTCTCCTCTACCATCATCCCCTCTCTCTCTCCCTAAAGTCAAAGGTTGACCTTGACTATATGGCATCACTTTCATTTGTCCACTTAAGTAAAAGACACTTGTACACCAAGACAATGGGAAAATGTTATTTCAAACCCGAGAAAGACCCTTCGTCATCACGTAGCAATCACCTGATGAATTCATAAAGCAACTTAATAAAGAGCTTCGCTTCCTTCCATTCCACCTCCTCTATTTTGAAGGCATTTCGATGGGTACATAAACGGTAGTTGTTTTACACCTGTCGCTACATCTCTGCGTATTTATTCCCCTTTACTTGCATTTGAACCGAAACCCCTCATTTTTTCACTTTTTGTTTTCATCAAGCCTATGAAAGAGCAAAAGCTCGAGAGCTATTTCGGCTATAAGATTGCCATTGATGCTAGCATGAGCATCTACTTAGATTTTCTGAGCCCTTAGTGGTTTTTTTGTGAACCCCACCTTAGGGGAATTGGGTGAGAGTGAATGTGGACTTTGCTTGTCTAAAGTCCACCGCCGCTACTTTAGCAACACTGGCTTGCAACTCTCATGTGCACTCTTGGATTTGCAGTGCTTCTTAGCTCGAATGCTTCTTCTTTTGTTTTTGAATTACGTGTCATCCTATTAGGCTTTCAACTTGGACATACTGTCCAGCTCCAAAACCTGATCATTGAAATGATCATTAAAAGTGACTCTTTTGCTGCTAGCAAGACTATTTAAGACCTTGGTGATGAATGCCCATGGCGAGTAAAACAAGTTTATTTGGATTGCCGCCTCTAGCACTTCCTCCTTCTCCAATGTAGATTTGTACAGGTAAAATGAAGGAAAATTTGCCAAATTGGCTCAAAAGTTTTCCAAATTTGTCAAATGATGAGGTAGAAAAAAAATATTATCCAAATATGATTTTTATAAAATATAATTATTATTTTTACTCCTAATTATATATTTAAGGGATTTTCCCCAAATCGGTTCAATATTTGGCAAAATTGCCAAGTAATGAGGTATAATTAATTAGTGGCCAAATCATTTTTTTAAGAATTAAAATTAGAAAGAATGAGATAATTAACGGTTAATAAATTTAAAAATTTTCTTTTATAACCCTAACCCATGAATCACTCTCTATCTGATTCCCTTTCCTATTTCATCTCTATTCTATTTCCTATTCCATCTTTACCAATTTAGTAATTGTTCTTTATCTCTCAGCATTACTCCCAATGTCCTTCTCCACCTATTTCTTCTTCTCTACTTTGAAGACTCTGTATAGAAACTTCACAGACATTTTGGAGGTGAAGATGGGTTTTGAATCAGGTTTGTGATACGAATGTCCAAGACTTTATCAATTTAGTAACTTGGCATCTTCAAGATTTATTTTGCATTGAGTATTGAGATGATGTTTGTAGAGCATAATGAATGAAAAACTCATGTTGCTTTGGCTTTTTGATGTGGTGCTGTTGCAATGTTCTTTTTTGAAGGTGTTGATACCATTGAGAACCTTTAAGTGCTGATTGTTAGAACCAGTTTGAGAAGGCAATAACAAAAATATACGGGAATGAGATTCGGTTTCCTATTTTATCATACAATCGATTTAGAACTAAAAAAGTAATTAAGTAATTAAACATCATAAAAAACTGAATTGGCCACTAATTAATTTTACCTCTTTATCTGGAAAAAAAGAAAACCGATACAGGAAAAATCCCTATATTTAACAAAACTGTTTGAGTTTAGGTAACACGGCTTGCTTGTTGAAGATTCATCCTGGCTTACACATTTAACCATTGTGCATGTGAGGAAAACAAAGCCCACTAATTTGTAATGATTGTATGGGAATTCTTTAAAGACCCAAGTGAAAATCACCATCCACGATACCTTCTAGCAGGGGAGATTTTCTTCTAAACATATTGTTTCGCCACCTGAATACGATATTGATCACCCCACTAAAACTTCCAATTTCATCGAAATTGACTTCAAAAGCCTCGCCTAAACTTGTCCTTTTCTCCCTCGCCAACATCTACACTCTCAAACACTAAATCAACATCCAAAAGTGCCCATTCGATGTAATTGTGTCATGCTTGTGGAGGACAATGATAAAAACTTTCATCAACCTTGAAAGCGTTACGAAACTTTTCTTCTTGATTGACACTAGTCCAGATACAAGCCTCTTTTATTGAAATGATACTATAGAAGCACTGTCATCTTCCCATACACCGTTACAAAGGCATTGGAATTCGTGAAAAACCCATTAAGTTATGCCACAAATTGATATCATATGTGAAGAGAGGGGTTATGGGAAATGACTATATCATGCTTCAATATTGAAATTAATGGATGAGAATGAATGTAGCGGCTTTTTAGGGAAGAAGCATTTTTTATATAGGATATGACTCATTTGATGTTTGTATTTTGGATGGGACCTGACTATCTACCATGAGTGAGCTAGAGTTGGGACTAGGCAAGGGAGACAAAGTTGTGTTTCATTGATAGGCAAGTTGGGAGGAAGGAATCAATATCATCACATAGAGGTCAAATTCTTTCTCATGGTGCAAGATGAAAGAAAAAACACTCTAGAAACTAGCCTTTTAGAGAGAGAGAGAGAGCGATGCCAACCTTAGTCTTAAATTTTATATTTAGGGTCCATTGATGTTTGCTTTGATTGAGGCTTATTCGCAAACTCTGTCCTAAAACAAAACTACATGATAAGATGTCTCCCTCATCCCACTTGTCTCTTTTGCGATAGCGGTACTCTCTGTCCTCCTCCGTCCATTTTTTCTGGCTTAATTTGGATACTTGTTGATTAAGTAACAACTGTAATAGAACTCATGGTGCCACTACCTCCACCATCTGTATTGTAGGCTAATAAGAAGGTGAAAATGTCTACAAAAAGAAGGAGAATAACAAATGAGGATATGAGCTCGCTTCTTGTTCTTGCTTGGTGCCGACTATGACACCTTTGTAGGTGGGGGAGATATGGGTAGGACTAACATTGGATCAGGGGAAGTAATCATTGGCGTAGCCCTCAACGGTAATGAAGCATGCATCATCACTAGTGTCAGAACGTTTGGGGTTGTGAGAACATATATAGGAGTGAAAAACGACGAAGATGAAACTATAGGGGCGTATAAGGAAATAAAAAATCTTGAAAAATGATAAATTACATAATGACCCCCTGGATTATCTAACAATATACAGTCTCATTCCTCAACTATTAATAATACCAAAACCCCCTATCAGAAATATTCTAGTTGCAGAAGTCAGTTTGAGTGTGATTTTACCACGATACCCTTTGTTTTAAATATCATTTTTTAACAAATAAAACTTAATTTTGAAATCTCAAAATTATCCTCAATGAAGTAAAACTCAAATTGTGCATCTTTTTATTCTTCCTCCCTCATCCCGTCTTTCTCCTATGCACTTGTTCTACTGCCACCACCACTACCACTACCGTTGCTACATCCTCTACCACCACCACCGCCACCACCTCCTTTGCCTCACCACAACCACCAACACCTGCCACTACCTACTTCCCCACCACCACCACCACTACTACCGTTGTTACCTCATCTACCTCCACCACCTCATTTGCCCCACCACAACCACCATCACCCATTGCTACTTCCTTCCCCACTACCACCACCTCTTTTTCTCCATCGCCATTGCCACCACCACTATTGCTGCTACCTCCACCACCTCTTTTGCCCCACCACAACCACTAACATCACTGCTACCTCATTCCCCACCACCACCACCACCACCACTACCACTACCTCATTTACCCCACCACAACCACCGCTACTCCTTTTCCCCACCACTATTGCTATTTCATCTAACCATTTGATGAGTATCAGAGTATTAATCAATTCATTTGAATCATTAGATGCATATTGAGGTATTAATCAGTCTCATTGGACAATTTGATGAGTATTAGGGTATTAATTAGCCAAATTTGACCGTTTGATGAGTATCATGGTCTTAATAAATCTAATTGGACCATTAGATGCGTATTAGGGTCTTAATCAGTCCAATTAAATCGTTTGATGAGTGTCAGGTCATAATCAGTCAAATCGAACAATTTGATAAAAATCATGGTCCCAATCACGTTAGTAAGACCATTTAAATTACTAAAATGGTTTTAATTTGATGGTTGACCACTTTGATCATAATTTGAATAGTCTTGATCGAGTTTGAAATGTGGTTCATTTTTCGGACCATTTGATAAAAATATTCTAAAAGATGCACAGTTCTATAAATTTTATCGGAATAGGGTTATTTTCATTTTTATACTGGTTAAATGCACTTTTGTCATGGTAAAACACTCTTATGTGTTATGATGGTAGTTTTGGGTTTTAGAAAAAACTTTTAGTCATGTGATTCCTTTGACTAACAATTAACAACGAATAATTGATGACATTGTGTTTTTTGAAACCAATAATTAGAGTCAAAGGGAATTCATGATATTATTGATAGTCAAGGAAGGAATCTGTATATTGTCAAATAGTTTAGGAGGTCATTATACAGTTTACCAATAAAATGAATAGCCAACATTTTTTTAACTGCTTTACTCTTAATAAATCTGTTTTAGATAATATTTTGATTTATTTGATTATTTAACAAAATTTTCAAAGACAAAAACCCCTAAATGAAGTGGTAATATTGATGCCCATTGACTGGTCCAAACCAACTTCTCTAATTCGGCTCTCAGGCCGGGTTGACAGTTAGTTTACATATAATACTTGTTTTCAAGATGCTTTCTATTTTTATGGAAGAACCATGATGCTGTTTCATTGTCGTACATATACAAGTATATTAATACCCCCTTTCTCAGGCATTGCGTCACTCTTTAGGTCGAGATTGGTGTGTTATCTGTCCATTCACACTAGAGATGACGTGAGGCATGGGTATGGAAATGCCAATGTGTGTTATATATGCGTGCAATGCCATTATCTCATGTATGGAGTTGGAGATGAGTCGGGATCTCCAGACATGACATCTAATGGGGCGATATCCTCTGCATCACCCCCTTTTGCAACGCTCGGGAGCTGAGACAGAGGGGGGGAAATCAATTCACTTTTTGAGGGGTGAAGTGAAAACTCCAAAAGTGAATTGACTCCCCCTTCTGCCTCGGCCCTCGTGCATTACAAAGAAGGGAGTCACAGAGAATTTCAGGCCTACTTATTGAACAGGACGAAAGATGTTAATAATTTTGTTTAGTGGATAAGTAGGATCATTAAGATGTTTATTAAGGAGCCCATAACTTCTGGTCTGCTCCCATCGTACTCCATTAGTGCTCTATTAAGTCTTCCACAACGTGGAGAACAAAACTAAGAACAACCCCACATTAAACAGTGAGAAGTAAATGACATGTGTTACTCCCACCTCAACGGAGGAGCACGATGGGAGTGGGAATGAGTTGAATTTTTGCAACGTGAGACATGGAGTGGGGTGTTACTCCCACCTCAACGGAGGAGCACGATGGGAGTGAGGTTCGTATCATTGCAATATGAATAAATGAGTTGAATTTTACCCACCCCAACCCCACCAAAAAAAAAAAAAAAAAACAGGTCCCACCTTTCATGTTTCACACCGTAAAAATTTGGCTCATTTACCCCGTTAAAGGTGATGCAATCCATGAGACATGGGAGTGGACCAAAGGAGGCCTCATATCGCCCCCCCTTTGCAACATCGTAGGCCGAGACACAAGGGGGGTATCATTTCACTTTTTGGGATGTCACATCACCCCCTAAAAGTAAAATGATACCCCCCTCTGTCTAGGCTCATGACATCGCACAAGGCAAGGTGGCACAGGCGATACTCCCCCACCAAAGGATATGTTTCGTTTATCAAAAGTATTCGACGTCACACAAGGGGGGGCGTCGCAGGTGATATCAACCCATTGTGGCAGTGTTAGATTGATTTTTCAGCAATTTTTGTTGAAAAACCAATCTTAAAAAATCTCGACTCTCATGTATGCGGCCTCATATCCTCTGCGCCGCCCCCTTGTGCGACTGCGTGAGCCGAGACACAAGTGGGGTATCATTTCCCTTTTTGGAGATGTCACATCACCCCCCAAAAGTGAAATGATACTTCCCCTCTGTCTCAGCTCACGAAGTCGCACAAAGGGGGGCGGCGCAGAGGATACGGGATTCATGTCATCCACCCGTGCCCTTTTCTGTCCCATGAGTTCAAATTTTTTCCAGTCTAAAGACTGCAGAGATATCACGCAAGTACGAATAAGCTCGTGACACCAAGCCTGACAATGGTATATCTGTGAACAAGCATAGTCAAAGAAGGTGTTATAGGAAATACACGATCACATGTTTCTCTGTAACACCACCCTTTGTCAATCATTGCTCCGCGTGCTGGATTGATGTTAGCGTAATAGCTCTCCAGTCAGACCGGAGATGATTTGAAATTCCGTCCTATTATTAATCCACGTGGCATCAAAGGGCAGCCGATCTGCCGGACCTTTCACCGTCAGCAACGCTATGTCCGTCCAAAGGACCCACATCTTACGCGTAAACCCACCTTATCCGGTGGTCCAACGGCGCGCAACGCCGTGCGGATAAGTATTTTAAATATTTCCGATCATCAGAAAACGACGGAAACAGCCGCCGCCTTACAAAACCTTCTTTCACTTTGTTTACTTACACTCCTCTGAGCCTTCTCACATTCCCTTTTTCTTCTCTTTCTGTAGTTTTTCTTCCGAGTCGCAGGCTCGCAGCCATGGCGGAACCGGTTGAATTGCCGAGTCGGTTGGCGATTCTTCCCTTCAAGAACAAGGTGTTGCTCCCTGGTGCAATCATTCGAATTCGCTGCACTTCACCTAGCAGGTGCCCCCATCTCTCCTCTCCTTTTGTTTGGTGATGTTGGTTAGTGTTTGAGCTTTTACTTTGTTTCAGAATCCCTAACAATTCTACTTATTATTATTATTTTAAATTTGTAGGTTCTGTAGTTCTTCAAGTTTGTGAAATTTCTGATATTTTTTTTAAGTGTTAATTACGTTGTTTATGGATTTGGGGCTGTTTCAATGTTCCTGTTTCTGAAACCCTTCTGATTTATGTTATTTTTTTGGGATTTGTATTGGATTTCTATGGCTGGTTCAACGATTTTAACAGTAGAGCTTCATGTTGTCTATTATGTAGAAATGCTGCTGGAAGAATTGAACTTCAAAGTTTGTGACGCAGTGTTCTTACATGTGCAGTGTGAAATTGGTGGAGCAGGAATTGTGGCAGAGGGAAGAGAAGGGATTGATAGGCGTCTTGCCTGTTCGAGATGCTACTGAGACTACGTCGATGGGTTCCATGTTATCTCCAGGTATCTTGACCTTTTTAAATTTTGCCAATCTTTATTTTTTTAGATGCATCTGATGAATAATTATGCCTGAAAGAAAAGAAACTCTCAATCTCTGAAGGTGTGGGAACTGAATCTGGGGAGCAAAGCCCAAGAGTTTCGGATTTTCAAAAGCAAGATGGGAAAAATCAGCATGAACTAATTCGCTGGCATAAGAGGTATGCATTAATCTATATTTGTTGTGCTAATTTCAACTCTCTCTCTCTCTCTCTCTCAACTATTGTTGATTTGGTATCTCAGTGAAATATAGCCATATGTAGTTTTTTTTCTACTGATTTGTTAACTGAAATTAGAAATGAAGTCATCTTAGTTTAGTTTTTTTAAATGAAATGATATATGTTGTCGAGTATAAATCTGAATGAGTTCATTTTGAATCATCACCTTATGGCTACAAATGTCTTGGGAGTTTGAAATGAAATGATTTCATTACAGGTGGCTGCCAAACACTGCCAAATTAATTACATTTGATGTTTCAATTTTAGGGGAGTTGCTGCTAGAGCTATACATCTCTCAAGAGGAGTTGAGAAACCAAGTGGGAGGGTTACATACATGGTTGTCCTTGAAGGTTTGTGCAGGTTCTGTGTACAAGAACTTGGAGCAAAAGGAACTTATTACATTGCCCGGGTCTCTCGTCTTGATATGACCAATGCTGGTAAGCAGTCTCTTTCATTCTCTTCTATATATATAAGACAATTGCTTGACAGAAAAGAATTTGGTGATTCCTAGATATATTGGAATACCTTGCCATAAGGAAGGATTGCATTCCTGGACATTTAATTGATTATGTCTCTAAGGCTCTGTTGGTTGTGTGGCCGTGTCAGTGCCACGTGACAAACCAAAGAAATGAGTTTGCTTGGCCATTTGGTCAGCCACCTAAAATTGTATCAGGCAATTTGGAGGGGGATCAATGGGTTCTTTTTGCCATTGATTTTGGTTTTTCCATCTGTCACATGTCACAATCCAAAATCATCCAATCAGATAGTGAGGATTTTGGCAATAATTGGTTCTCTGGTTTTTCTTTTTCTTCCTTAATAATTAACAATGCTAACATAGAAAGGTAAACCTCGTCAATTCACAATAAAAATTGAGATACACCTTGTTTTGCCAACTGATTAGCTTCATCGTTGGCACTTCTTTGGATGTGTGTATAAAAATTTCTACACCTACATGGGTGATGTAGCAGCCCATGTTACAGGAGCAACTATCCTTTTCAATGGTTCACCCCATTTTAACTTAGCACCCGCACCCAAACATCCCAACCAAGTTATCTTAACCCAACACTTAAATCAGATAGCCCATGATCCATTTACCTGTAATCCATGACCCATTTACCTTTTCTGTGATTCATGACCCATGATGGATCTGACCTGTGACTGATTTACCCATGACCCAATCATCCATTTACCCAACCCATTCACCTATCCACCAATTTGAGGCTTTCCAACTTCTTATTAAATGTTACTTAGTGTTTAATTGTAGAATAAGTGGGCATTTTTAATGCATTTTGTTGTTTTCCCATGAAAGTGGTTTTGTAGTAAGTTTTGTTGATTAGTTCTCTATATACTCTTAAGAAGGAAATGAAAGAGAGACTTTTGGGATGCCATTTCCAGCCATTGTTGTGCATCAGAGCTCCTCTCATTTTGGGTTGAGTGATTCCCCTCTTGCTGGGAGTGATTTTAGCCCCTTCTTTTTCGGTTGAGTGATTCTTGGAACCCTCATCTGTCTCTTTTTCTGTCTCATACTCTCTTGTTGCAACTTGGCACGTATAACCCTTTGTGTTGCGTCACTGGGGTTCTTTAAAGTGCCCGATAATATTTGCCAACCTATACGAACTACAATTTTCATACAGCCTTGGTAATTGCATTACTCAAACAATTAATTGAACTGTTGCAAAGGAATGTATTCCTAGTCAAGAAGCATAAGGATCAGTGTTCACCTTCATTTGTTCCTTAAAAAAATCTAGGACACAACCACAGGTATTAAACCCAGATCCAACCTGGGAACCAGTGCCTAAGACATGTTGGGTCACATGCCCTGGCTAGAAAACATAATAAATTGGATGCCTGGTTGGTTCAGTCGGTTGTAACTGTGGTCCTGACAACTCGAATGGATTGGGTTAAACTGGTGGGTCTATGCAACTTGAACAGGTAACTGGAAATCAGAGTGGCTGACTATTTCTTTTTGGATTGGAAGAGTGGAGGAATAGAGAGTTTGCTAATTTACTTAAAATTAATTATATTTTTTGAAGAATACTTAAAATTAAATTATATTATGATACTATAATGAGATTTCCTTGTCTAACAATCCTGATGTATACAATATCCTTGGTGATGTTCCCCTTTCCTCTCTTAATGAAGTGTATGCTTATCTTCACAGAGAAAAGAAAGGCCCCAGCACCATGACTCACAAAAATAGTGCTGATCAACCTAATAGCACTTGGAAAACACAACTTCACTTCACTTTCTATCATTTATCTTCATTTCACTTTCCCGCACCCTCTGGAGAACCAGAGCCTGACTGAAAAAATAAGAAGGTTAAAATGACCTCCTAAACATATTGATATTTGTTAAGTACAAAAAGGAGCTGTTCCTTTACTCAAGAACATACTCTTTTCCAAACCATACTTAATTTGGCTGTCTTAGAACTATAGAATATATTCTCTGCAACAGAACAAAGAACTGTCCTTCACTCAAGAATATCCTTCTCACTGAGTAATAATTAATGTGGTCACATTAGCACCATTGTAAAAAAGTCATAAAAGAACTGAAATAAAGTGATGTTTGATTGTTAGAAAGTATCTAGAATAGTTGTTGCAAATATATCCAATTCAATATCAACAACTACGGAACTACCTTGTTACAAGGCTGACCTACCTGAAACTTGTAACTAAGCATAGGCGGCCACCTGACTCACACTTATCAAATTGGCGGGGCCCACATAAATTGCTACTCGTAGCGTGTTGTAGGACACTCAACATACATGTGTATAACTGTCTCTCTCGAGTTTTATTTGCTCATATGTTCAGAACTTATCATCCAATTAAAATGACTACACTTTAACATAACCTGTCATCCAATGGGTAGTTTTACAATAATTCACTGTTCCAAAGTCACAACAGCCGGAAAAAGGCATAAGCCAGCAGCACACACATTAACATAACATCTTGTCTATAAGATGCATAGAAGAATGCCCTACACTGGTTGTATTCCTAAACCCCGATAACTGCGAAGCCTTTTGACTCACAAAGGATGTCACCTAGCTCCTCAGTCTATGTGAAGGAGTGATTGCGTTCCTGATAATATATCAAGCACAATATGTTCAATAATCTTCCAAGTTTCAATCTCCCATTATACATCCTTCTTCAATTATATGTATATGTTTTTATATATATGTTTAAATGTGTATATCCATCACATAATACAATAGAGATCTTACCTCTCAAAGGACGGGCCTCACCAATTTGTGCTGGAAACAGATTTTCCCCAAACTCTATCATCTTTACGAATATCTGAACATGTATAAGTAAAACAGAACCATCTTGCAGCCACAACAGAACCAAGCTTTATCATCATATCATCATAAGATTCATCAATGGTGTGGGAAGTACAAAACTCTGAAATTTTCATCAACAGGAAATACAGAACATTGAAATAAGAATACCCAACCAACTGGTAGCGTGTCTAATCCTTACTGGTTTCATTGGTCTCAATGGCAGAGAAAGGGGGAACCATGATCTTTAGTATTTTTTACTAGTACAGAACTTTAGAGGCCTATCGTCAGTTTGAGAGTGGCCTTATCAAGAGGATATGAGAGGTGCTGCATCACCATATACCTCAATGATTTACCCCTCTCAACCAAAACTTAGAAGTGTCCACATAGCATGCAGTCAGATGATAACTCAAAACCCTAAATTGATATGCTAACAACTGAAAAATCTGTATAAAACTGATGTAGCATGCGAGAAAAAAATCTGTGTAAGGCTATGATGTTGTACAGCAGTCAATAAAGGAATCCTCATTCTTCTATGAAGTAATATTCCGTCAGTGATCAGCACATAGCAAATAGGGCGGCAACAATAATAGTAACGAAATCAGCCCCTGGTATATATAAGTAATCTTGTAATCGGCCCAGGCACATTAAGTCCACTGATTCAGGTAGCCGACGTCTTGTAGGTCTTTTATCAAACAGGTGCTGAGCACCCAAATCCTCCACTAGTTGCAACAGGTGAATGGGTAGGTTATATGGTGTGTATGTCAAAGGAAACTAAGGGGAATGGCTATAAGACCTGGTCACAGGTGATAAGAGGTTCTGGCCGCAGGTACCAAGCTACTTGGGTTTTATGCTTTGATGGTGAAAAATGTTAGGAAGCTTTATTTTATCCCAGCTGCAGGTTATGGAAAATGAAGGTTTTGTAGAAAACCACAGAAAACAAAAATAACAGATGCTGGATTTTTTGGGCAGCAAAGAATAAGGGGGGTGATGATGGGTTTTCTTTAAAAGGTTATGGATTTAGGGGTGGCTGAATGGGTTTTGCAGGCTGGTAGGGTTTAGATGATGATAATTATGGTGTAATATCAAAGGAAAAACAATGAGAGGGGGTTATGGGGTGGCCAGTTGCTTATGGGAGTAGTGTGGGGAATGAAAATGGAAGAGAAGTAATGGAATAGAGTTTGTTGGGTGTGGCCGCAAAGATTAATGGTGATAACAAGAAAAAAGTGATGGAGAAGAAGAAGAAAACGATGATACAAGATGGAGATGATGGAAGGGGTTGTACTTATGAGAAATCACTTACTCAAAACTTGTAAATCACCAACCAAACCATGCCTTAGGCACCAAGAACTTGAAGAACTCTTCGTCGTGCAAGAGCAAAAAAAAAAAAAAAAAAAAAACCAGAATTTTCTTCATTGATAATCTTCATTAATTCTAAGTTCAAGAGGTGTGGCTATTTTTAGAAGCCAAAAAAACCATCTAAACCTGTTGATGCAGCACAATGGAGATGATACCAAAGTTGACATAGAATGATAGCCAAGAATCTCAAATAAAAGCCAAGTAAAATAGCGGAAGCAAGAATACATTTTAAATTAAAGAAAAGATAAAAAAGAAAAGATGAAGACCTGATTTGAAGCTTTTCCAAACCCAAAACAGGGATCTTGGCTTCCACCAAACTTGAATAAATCCAAAGAATCCACCTTTGGGGAAAACCACTCACAGTTTTTAGATTTCACAAAAGAACACATTAGACGAGCTAGAAAACAAGAAAATTATTTATTCGTTAATTTCATTAATAAAATTGTGGGTTGCAAGCATATATAGAGACTTTACATGTCAATCTTTCCAAATCCAACTCTAATTAGACTTCCTAAAATAAAACTTCTAAATTAAGAAAATCCCATAATTTAGTAATATTGTGCCAGTATTTTGGCCATAATTTTTTCAAATCACATCAGATTCTTAGGATCTTGGTCTTGTTGGAAACGTAATTGAATAACCTTTTAAATGACATTAGAAT
>JAOXJP010024456.1:0-17133 GCA_025762735.1 Platanus orientalis
GGATAGGGTTCTGTAAACCAGAGTTTAACCCTGGTTTGTTTTACAACCTAATCAAGCCTAATCCACTTATCTCACTTTCCTAAATATCGAGAAAATCCAACCCCTCCGTCATGTTTTCTCCTTCCTTGCACCACCAACCTTTTCTCACCATTCTCACTGGTGACATTGGCGAGAGATAACACCGGTGAAGTCTGTGTTCCCCTCAACAGAATTGAGAGAGAGAGAGAGAGAGAGAGATCATCAGTCATCAACAACCAAAGACATTTTGTTGAATACCCAAATCGGCCATAATAGTAAGCATTTTACAGATGCAAATGACAAACCCAAAAAACTAAACTTAATACCTACATACTTGTAATAATCGAAAACTGCCTGAGATTATTTGCATTATTTTCCTCAACCTACACCACATCAAGTGGGGTTACTAGCCATGGGACTGCTCCAAAACCAAAAGAGATAGCCATAAGCCACCCACCCATGGATCAACTCCAAGGATTTGAGTTATGTATCGACTCCAACCCTTCTTGTGGTATGTCCATATCTCCATTTTCACTCCCCATCACTGATGAAATTTACCATTTTTTTTTGTTTTCCCTTTTAACATTTCTTAAATTTGTTTCTAACACTTTGTTTCTCTCTCATGTGTGTAACAGGGGAGGCAATTGCTCTGGGTTTTCAGTACTATATCTTGGCTCTAAGAGCTGCAGTGATGATTCCCACTTTTATTGAACCTTTAACGGCAGGATCCGATGTGAGCCTGCTAATAATCTCAAATTTCTTTTTTTATATATATAAAAAAAATTCTTTTGTTATTGATTATGATATTTTCTGCAACTATATAAAAAAAATCAAGTATTAAAGTTCTTTTTTTTATCAATTAGGATCAAAGAATGAATGTTAAACAGAGTAGTATAGCATCTTTTCTAATCCTCTACAAACATTCACTGATGGGTGCAATACAAAATTAATTTGTTTCTTAATTTTTCTAATTATCTGCTTAAACTTGATGAAAATTAGATATTTTTTCTTCTTTCTAACTTCTTTTGATTGCTTATTATGCATGGATGGATGGATGGATGGATGGACCAGGATGATAAGGTGAGGGTGGTGTAGAACTGCTATTTGTTGGAAGGATCAATACACTACTACAAACATTATTCGGAATCCGGTTGCCAATTGTGATAGGAGGATCTCATGCCTTCCTTGTCTCGATAATCTCCATTGTCCATTATTCGTCCTTTATGAGTATCTCTCGTCAGTGAGGAATTTTGTCCAGTGTCGAGTGGAGCATAGACTTTGCCGGTGTTATCTCTTGCCGCTGTTACCGGTGAGAATGGTGAGAAAGGTGGGTGGCGGAGGGAAGGAGAAGATACGATGGAGGGATAGGGTTTTATCGATATTTGAGAAAGTGGGATAGATAGGTAGGCTGAATTAGGTTACAAAATCAGGATTAAACTAGGGTAAACCATGGTTTAGAGAACCATGTTTTAACCCATGAGTTAAAATGGATATGATTTTAGTGCCAAAAAATTAGCCACATGCCAAGCCCACGTATATGCTAGTCTTTACCGCAAAAACCATGGCAATAGACAATTTTGACTCCTAAAGACTACAATCTTTCTTGGACTATCAATGAGCCAAGTTAATTTGGCTCGGTTTGGAGCTTAGAACAAAGTTTGAGCCTTGTTTTAAGCTCAGAGGGCCAATCCTAAACCTCAAATTGAGTTTGTTTAGCTAAATGCGCTTGAATTGAATTGCATTAGGCTCAGCTTTGCTAAAAGCTTTTTTTTCTTTTTCTTTCTCATGGAATACATTTCATTTGACTTTTTTCTGGGCCACTTGGGTCCATAGACTACTACCACCCATGCTATGATGGGTCATCCAAAAAAGTGCCCATGCACATTACAAACCCAAACATTTCAATGTCTTCTTGGGTATCCCATCGTGAGTGGTAGTGGTTTGTTGGCCGGAGTAGCCAGTGGCTTGGAAAAGTCAAGTGAAATGTGCCAAAATAGAAGATATAGTTCATTAAAATGAGGGTTGTTGAGCCTGGTACAACAAACTATATCTTTACCCCTTAAGGGGGTAGGTTTGGCTCATGTGCTTTACGATTCAGAAACATTTAGCTTGAGTTTGATGAGCCAAATTTAGCTTAAGTCAAGCTCACCTCAATCTTAATGAGCCAAGCTTCAACTCATCTCAAGAGTGCTAGGCATGAGATTTATTTTGTTGATGATCGGTGTAGATTTGGTGCACCCCTTTAAAAAATGGTTAACATTCTCCTTGAATCAGGGGTGGACACATCAACACCGAAAAGTATTTACACTTTTTTTGAGGGGAGTGCTTTTCACTTTTTGGTGCCGACGTGTTTTCCCCTGATTTTGAGAGGACCTTAGTTGTTCTTTAAGGGGATGCACCAAATCTTGGGGTTGATGATTTGCCCAACTTAACCTAACACCCATCCAAACCAACCTTTTTGTTGTGATAGAACAACACAAAATAACAAAACAATAGATCGGATTCAAGTATGCTATGCACAAAACAATGTAAGAAAATAGTAAACAACAAAAAACAATCACACAATGCAAAGTTTAATGTGGTTCAACAAGATTTCTTACATCCATAGGCAAAGATAATCAATAACTTCTACTAAAATGGAGAACAAAGAGATTACAAAATGCACAACGACGAGTTTTCAAACCCCAAGGTAAAACCCTAAGGAAAAACCCAAAGAATAACTCTCCAACACCCAATATGTTCTTGCTTTCTCACAAAAGTCTTGACAAATCTCAAATCTGCCCCAAGTCTTCCCTCACTCACAAAAAACCTAAAAAAACACCTTTTATAGAAAACCTAAACAAACCCTACATGTTACTTGGGTGCAAAACCCAAAATAACCAACTTTGTATAAAAGAAGTCTTTCACCAAAACACGTTCCTCACTGAGTAGGGTTGAATTCAAACACCAACTTAATAAATCTCAAAGTCGTCTTGAATTTTACCAAACCAAAACAAAATGAAGCTCCTTGATCATCTTCTCCACCAAACCCCGAAGGGTAGACAATCAATTCTCTTTCAAATTGATAGAGTCCAAGCCACCCTTGAACTCAATCACTAAACTAGGCTTTGTCGACATATCTGCTGACTCTTTAACACTAAATGCATCTGCAACTATGTCTTCAAAACTAACTATGACTAGAGGGCTATCGCATAAAACCATGTTGCTGAACTTTAAGAACCTGAATGGAGTCTGAAACAACATCTTCAAGTCCCAACAAAATAGGAGTATCACATTCGAACTCCATCTCCAACTGAACCCCCGAATCTCTTCCTTCTATAATCTGCTTGCTTGGACGTAGCAAAGTAGAATCAACAAAAATAACACCTGCATGTTGTTTTCCATGAGCACACCGCTTACAAAATTCAAACTTCTCACCATAGATAAAACCACCCCACTTGCTCAAATCTATCAAACCTCTTACACAAATGTGATCCATTTGTCTATACCATGACTGTGTATAGAGTATACCTAAATATGGTGCAGAAGACACAATTACTCAACCTTGAACGGTGTTCCCAAGCAACACAGAAAGGTTCCCAACTTTCTTGCTTCCAAAGTAACCTGAACATCCTAAAAAATCCTCATGGATTCATTTTCCACAAAGGTTGTACATCCTTTAGAATCCAGCTCACCCAAAGAAATAAAATCCATTTTTAAATCAGAATCATGCCAAACACCTGCTAATGTGTTGACAAATCGTAATAAATCTGCCACAAGTCTTCTCTCACTCACAAAAAAAGCCCAAAAAAACACCTTTCATAAAAAACCAAGACAAACCCTACACTTTGCTCGGGTGAAAACGTGAAATAAGCAAATTTGTATAAAAGAAGTCTTCCGCTGAAACACGTTTCTCACCAAGCACGGTTGAATTCAAGCACCGCCTCAACACTTTTCGACCTAAGGACTGGACACCGGGTAAGCCTGTCACTCATTACCAATGGGGAAAAACCAATTGGAATCTAGGCAAGTATCCTTACAAAATGGATGTCAAAATTTTAACACCCTCAAAACTTTAGCCGCAATGTCCCTGTGCTTGGCTGGTTGCAGCAATTCCACAATGTGTGATGTTGCTTGCCTCACCATTGAATGCGAATCCCATGCTGGAAGTGCAGCAGTCAAATGGGCCCGATTTGTCTGTAAAAAATATAACTTCAAGATTATCATATATAAAAACGTCAAATTTTAAGGTAAAAATGAAGAAAAAAATCTTTTGGAAACGTGTGAAATGTACACTTTCAATCCTCCTATGATGAAAAAGCTAAAGAGATTCCATCCTGCAGTCACCAACATGAGACGTGTGGTAGGGATTTGGGCGGAAAATCAAAAAATTTAGCTAACCATAGTTAATGTGGTTTTGAATTCAAACTAGCGTGTGGTGATTACCAACCCCCACATCACCAAAGCACTCCTAATTATCTTTAGTTGTGATTGAAAGGCTACCATTCCTTTTTCCTTTGCAGAAGCGAAAATATCATAGACTAGAGAAATAAAGGTTGAGAGAGAGAGAAAGAGAGATGTTTCTTTGATTAAATATGGCACAATACTTGGATTTCTTATATTCAGGTATTTTTATTTTATTTTATTTTTTTCGCATCCAATAATCCTTTCAGTTATTTATTCATTTTAACAAATAAAATTTTGACAAATCGCTTGCCCGTGTGTCGGCATGGGTTCATTTTGCTAGTTTATGACTCAAAACCAAATGAATTCATGGATGATGCTAGCCTTTTACTAGTGCAATAGATATTTGATGACTTTAAAAGGGTTTTTTTTAAATTTTTTTTTTTTATTGTTGATTGTTTGGATGAAGTTAGTTTTTAAAGCTATCACTTACTTGGATATTGATTTTGGGTTCTTTTGACCCCTAAGTAGATGCAAATGGGTGTGAAATTGATAACCTGTACCTCAGACTGGCATATCACTGTTCTTGATTTTATGTATGATATGATTTTGCTCAAAGATAGGACAATATGCCTATAATTAATAAGCTACACCTCACGACTGGCATAACAATGCTCTTGAATAATTGAATGTTTTTGCTTAAACATGGAACAAAATGGCCAAATCAGTTTAAATTGAATTTATCTTTAATTTGGATTTGTGACAAAATTTAGTTGCCACTATTTACACTTTGTCTTGATATTAAGACTTAAATTGCTCCAAGGTTTATGGTGTTGGTGGTGGTAATGGGGTTAATTAGAAGGTGCTTCAGTATATTGTGCTTTCCCTCTTATAAGATAAATGAATAAACTTTTGCCAGCACAGTGTTTTGTTGAACTTAGGTTTGTTGTTAACACATCTATGGTTGGCATCTTTTGGGTTATATATACTTTTTCCTTGAGTTTAGTCAACAAGGGTGTAATGTGCATAAAGCGCAATTAATGTTATAGAATATACTACAACAAAACGAAAATAATGAGAGTTCATTACCATATGTGCATGTGTGTAAGCTAAGCATGTATGCTTGAAACCTGAATTTAAACCAGCAACCTCTTGGCTGCAACGCATCAACCAATTGAGGTATAAGCTTGAGCCTATTAATGGCTTAGATCAATGAACACATACACCAATTGGTACAGGGAGAATCATGACTTTGCCATGGATGGTAGGGTGCTGTCTACACTTAGTTTTCTTCTTTAGAGTTCATGCAATCAAAAGTTTAGATACCTAACACATAATCGAATTGCTATAAACATAAGAATGGAAAAGCTAATCTTGGAAAAATTATAAGAAATTAACTTAAGCTTTGGATTGGGTTATGTACCATTGTTTTTCCTTCAATACACTTCTATAACGTAGGATACAATCGAGAAGCATTTTGAGTGGGCTGAGTCACAAAGTGATAATGAAGTTGAAATTGGAATCAACAGTTCGCTTCGAAAAGCAACTTTGGAAACCTTCTTTCATCTCACTAAATAAAACTCTTCCATGGTTTAAAATTTTTATTCTATGAGAACCAATATAATATCTTTTATTTTTAGATTTTTGCATTTTACTTTTTTTATTCATTAATTAAATTTATTCATTCATACGTCTTAGGGTATCACTATGGGGAGTTTCGGTTTTATTTGTAAAGAAGAAGGATAAAGCCATGAGGCTATGTATTGATTACAGATAATTGAATCGGGTGACGGTGAAGAATAGGTACCCGTTACCAAGGATTGATGATTTATTCGACCAACTTCAAGGTACCACAATGTTTTCCAAGATAAACATCCAATTGAGTTATCACCAACTCAAAATAAGAAGGACGACATTCCGAATAGTGTTTTGTACTCGGTACAGACATTGAGTTTTTGGTGATGTTGTTTGGCTTGACCAATGTCTTCGCAGTCTTTATGAATTTGATGAATTGGTTATTCAAACCATATCTAGATCACTTCATGATTGTTTTCATTGACGGCATTTTGATGTATTCAAAGAGTCCAACGAAATACAAAAAAAAAAAAAAAACCTTAGAATTGTATTACGTACACCGAGGAGCATAAATTATATTCAAAATTCAATAAGTGTGAATTCTGGCTTGATCATATTATTTTCTTGAGACATGTCATATCTAAGGACATAATCCTTATTGGTCCCCAAAAGATTGAAGCTATCGTGAATTGGTCAAGACTGACGAACGTAACAGAGATTCATAGCTTCTTAGGCCTTGTGGGATACTATTGACGCTTTGTCGAAAGATTTTCCTATATAGCTGGGTTACTCACTAAACTAACCCAGAAGTATGCCAAATTTCAGTGGAATGATGAATGTGTGCGTAGCTTTTAAGAGTTAAAAAACAAATTGGTATCAGCTCCAGTTCTCACACTACCGTTAGGATCTGGAGGATTTTTGGTCTATAGTGATGTGTCATGGAAGGGTTTTGAATGCATATTAATGCAACACATAAAAGTTATAGCATATAGGCCTTAACAACTTAAACCGTACAAATATAACTATCATAGTCATAATCCATAATCTTGAGTTGGCAACGGTAACATTTGCATTAAAGATTTGGAGATACTATCTATATAGTGAGACATGCAAGATCTACACCGACTACAAGAATTTGAAATACATCTTCTCATAGAAGGAATTGAATTTGAGACAACGAATGTGGATGTAACTAATTAAAGACTACAACTGCACCATCCATTGTCATACGAGTAAAGCTAATGTGGTAGCGGATGCATTGATCTGAAAATTTTTAGCTAGTTTGACTCGTTTGATCAATGAGAAATACTAGCTATTGAATTAATTAATGAAGATGAATATGGAACTCATGGTACATGAGACTAATGTTTTTCTTACATAATTCAAGGTGAAGTCCATACTAATAGACGAGATAAATGAGAGCCAATTTACCTATCTACAATTGGTTAATTTTGGAGGAGGTTAAAAGGGGGATCATGTTGACTTCAACATGGGTGAATATGGAATTTTTTGCCTAATAGTTTATTTGATTGGAGGATCTGTATATAACTATTTTTGGACTTTGTTAGGTTACATTTTTATTTTTTTTGACAACTTAGTTCATTTTTCTTAAATTGTATTTACACATGTGATGGATATGAAAGGTGATGATGGATATGGAGTTGTTAGGTTCATAGTGATGAAGTATTGTGGATGATTGATGCATTTGAAGTGTTATTTATATTGTGGACTATTAGGTGATTAAATAAAGTGAACAAGGGATTCCTATCAATTCCCAAGGGTCCATATTACAGTTATTAGACTACCAAAATTTCGGCTGAAATGACATTGAGATTTCTTGTTTGCTCTTAAGAAAATGAGATATAGGCAATGTAAGGAATGAATATTAAATAAATTAAGCTGACCATTAGACTATAACGGATTTAAAGTGGGTAATAACAAAAACAGATAAGGTGGGGGTGCCTAACACCTTACCTAACTCATAATCGAACCTCTTACTTAAGAATCTCTTCTGGTTGATTAGTTCATCATGGAGTTAGGCATTTCGAAACTTAAACTCTCTTTGTTTTCAAAGTCAATGTCCATCCACATCTTTAAAAATGATGGTGTCGACTCCAAGTCAATGCAAGATTTTTTCTACGATAAGCAAGTCTCTTTCTAAAGGAATTTACCTGTTGTACGAAAATTGAGATCCACGGAAGGCAGTCATTACCAGTGGGGAAAGACAGGTTGGAACCTAGGCCGTTTAACACCTTTTAAGCATTTAGATTATCATGAAACAAAAAATAAAAATAAAATGAAACATCTATTTATTTTGTAAAAAAGAAAAGAAAATCTCTTGGAGATGTTTGGTTTATAGCTTCAATCCTCTAGCTCCAATCCCTCATTCACTAGCATGAGTACGAATTTGGGTGGAAAATCAAATGTTTTTGCTAACCATAGTTAATGTGGTTTTGAATTCACATGGTGTTAACTAAATACTCAATTTAAGGGTGTCAATTAGGCTGGGCTGGACCGAAGCCTGACATGTCTGAACCAAAAAATAGTTGGGTTGGGCTAAGGTAAGTTCAGGCTGGGTTGAGTTTGGGCCCAAATTTCAAACTCGAAGTTTAAATCGGGCTGAGTTCGGGTAAACTCACTTGCAACCTGAACTCAGCCCGGCTCGGCTCAAAGTAGTAATCAAATATAGCCCAGCTTGGCCCGAAATAGGTATAAAATATGATTTGGCCTGACCCAGCCCAAAATTGGTATAGCTTAGTCCAACAAATATAGGACAGTTTTGGGTCCATTATAAGCCCTAATTTTTACTAATTAAGCATATTTTCAAAGTATTAGAGATGATAAAGAACCATTATCAGCCCAAATTTTAAAATTAACTTTAATAATCATTTTTTTAAAAGGAGCTTTAAGTTTGAGTAGGCCCAAACTCAGTCTAAAGCCCATGATTTTAGAATGGGTTGAGTTCAGACTAACTACCTCAGGCCAAGTTCGGGTCTATATAACTAGTTTCGGGCTGAGTTCGGGCAAACCTCAGCCCAGCTAATCCAACCCGATTGATAGCCCTAGCTAAATTCTTTACCAAAAAAAAAAAAAAAAAAAATAGTGCAAAGGTAATCCCAACTCCTCATGTCCCAAAACACTCCTAAGTAGCTCTTGTTAATTGTGATTGAAAAGTCCATAAGGCTTGTGGGCTTGACCATGTATGGCTACAATCCCTTCGAATGGTGAAAATATCACCGAAACAAATATTATGTGATGAAAAAGTGTATGTGAGTCTCTATGAGCAAATCTTAGTGACATGTGGTGTGTTAGGGTTAAAAATGTCAAAAAGTGTTTAGTTGAAAAAGTAGGTTTCTAAAAAGAGGCACCCAATTCAAAAACAGAAGAAAAAAATGTTTTGTGATGAAAAAGTATCTGTAGTGTTTATGGTGAATTATAAACTGACATGTGTTGTCTTGGGGGGTTAAAAACGTCTAAAAAAGTGTTTAGATGAAAAAGCAGGTATCTAAAAAGAGACACCAATTTCAAAAACACATCATGTGTCAATCAATGGTACGCCTAAGAGTTTTGTTTGAACACAAACAATCATTATCCGTTAAAAAAACACATCATGTGTCAATCTGTGGTACGACTTTAGAGATTTTTCATCACAAAATTTCATTTTCCAAATATGTGAGAGAGAGAGAGAGAGAGAGAGAGTTCAACGTTTGCAATAATTCATTATCCATTTCAGTAGTATGGTTTATCGTCAGTTTCTCCATTAATCAAGTGAAATAGATGTTCTGTCCAGGATTTGGTATCTAGAACACTAAGGTGATTTCACATGGCATAAACTAGTCAGGGGTTTGATGCTTTATTCTAAATGAAGTCACCTTGTACCCTGGACACTATCCTGGACAACAAGTACTAGACAAGAAATTTGGTCCTTAATCAAAATATAGCATAATTTGGACTCCTTGACTACATCAAGCAATGAGTGATGTTGTGTGACTTGAGTAGGATGAGAGGATAGGATATAGAGCTCAACTACGCAGAGAGACAACATGTTTAAACCCAAGGTTAGTTCTTTCCTAATTTGACCTTACCCACCTGAGCATTCATGCATTTCACTTACACAAATCTGATCAAAACACTGGCCCGTGTCCCGGCAAAATTAGCAAGCAAGCCTTTCTAATGGGATCCTTTGGCTAGCAAAGTGACACGAGACCGGATACTGCCATGTATTTTTACTTTGTAGGCAAGAGGATGGTTTGCTTATAGGTTTGGTCTCACCTAAAAGGTGCTCCTTATTGAATTAAGTACTTTAGATGGATGAGCTCTTCAGCCATTATGATTTGGGCAGTGTGGCAAATTTTACTGTAGGTTTTTGTAGCTTGAACAAAAATAATGGGTTGTCTTTTGACATAATTTTTTTCTTTTAACATGGGTTTTGTCTTTTTGTTCATGCTACAAAAATCTGCAGCAAAATTTGCCACAGCAAATCCTCTTGGTTATGACTTAGGATAGGGTCCACTTGGTAGAATAAGGACATTTTAAAATTGAGGTTGTGCAGTGCAGTCTACTTTATAATTGTTTAGTAGAGAATTTTTTAGGTAAGGATTAGATTAGTATGGTGGAGGAACTTTCTTATTGTGTTTTAGCAGTTTAAAATATGAAACACATGGTTAATTTGTTGCTAAACAATTGCAGGAACTATGCAGAAATAATAATATAAACTTATAAATTAACATAAGAAATTAATCTAATCTACTATATAATTGAAGAGAGTTTATTACTTATATTACAAAGATAAAAAAAATCAAATAAAAGTAAAATAACAAAGCAAATTAGAATAAGCTTATCGGTATGTGCCAAGGCGTATCAAAATGCACCATCTTTAATGGTATTCGTCTCTCTATTCCAATACGGCAAGGCTTTGTTGGTGACCATCTCAGGATTCTATGATATCGATCTTCTTGGATCTACACAGTATAAAAAAATCAACAACGAATGAGGTTTAAATCCAACCAATACAACTTCAAATCTCAAGAAAAACTTTAAACTGAGACTGTTACGTTTTCATGAAAGATGGTAAAGAAAAAAGAGATAAACAATAGAAATAAGAGAGAAGAGTATCTTTTCCATTTTATATGAAAACCCCATTTCTATTTATAGATTTCAAACGGGTGTCTCTAGAGGTGTCTATAAATGTTTAAGACATCCTTCTATATCAATCAGTCATTCACTTGTATCTATAAACATCTAAATACCCATTCAAAAAAGAAGAAGAAGAAAAAAAAAAACGTTCAAATTTGTGCAGGCTTTTTTATTTTGTATTTTTCTAAAAATCGCATGGTTGATCAAGCTTGGATTGATCTAGAATATTTAAATCAATCCAAATGATCCCTGTCTATTTTGACCACTTTCCCTAAAGCACCTGCACCGATCCAAAATAATTTGGTTTGGTCTTCGTCCATTGTATCAAAAATTCAGTATTTTAAATCTTTCAATATAACATATTTTATTAGTAACCAACCATGAAAATAGCAGTTTTGACTAAGTAGTTGTAACAGTAATTTCCTCTCTGACTAGAGAGATATCATGCTTATACCAATCAATACATGACACGACACCTAACAAATGGCATTTTTATAAATATGTTAGGTCAAAAGAGAATATATCAATAAATAAATATATGTATATTTATCAAAGTGCCCTTTGCCAAGCATCATATACGGTGCTGGTTTTGTTAGACAGGAGATTATTCAAACCCCGCTACACTAGGATCTTCTCTCTCTCTTTGATTAAAACGTGCTTGGGTGAGTGTGAAACAGCTCACTTTGTAAGTAGTAGTTAAATTTAAGAATGAGTATGAAACAGTTCACCTTCTAATAGAGTATTAAGACTATGAATGTGATTCACATGCTTAGGCTATCACTGGCCAACAAGGACAATTAGCTTGGATGGATTTTGCTGTATAAATATTGGATATGCAATGGGTCTTCCATCTGGATATGTCCTTCAATGAGCGATGCTGATATACTCTTCCCAAATATTTTTATTCTTCTGATTATAATATTCCCATACATTGGGGTAACTTCTTTCCTTTTATTACTTTTGGTGGAATATTCTTTTTCCTTTGATTATTATGTCTCTTTGGCTTGTTGAATTGAATTATTGTGAGATGAAGCCCTAAAGATAGGGGCCACAAATTGAATGGTGATTCTGGGTCTCTTTTTGAGTGTACTGTGTATACGTCTCTTACAGCCTTTCTACTACAGGAGTGAAGCTTCTCTGACTTCTTTGGAGTAAGTATCTTCCACATTAATGGCTGTAGAAATACAAACCCATAACCCCAACACAATAGAAAGAGGAGGAGAGCCGGCGGCCATGGGAATCTCTCCAAGTTCTCCAAAATTTCCATATCGTCAACTCGAAGAAGAACCAAATGAAACCACCAACAGCAAGAAGGAGCACAAGAAGCTAACCCTTGTCCCCCTCATCGTCCTCATCTACTTCGAGGTTTCCGGCGGTCCCTTCGGCGAAGAACCGGCCGTCAAGGCCGCCGGACCCCTTTTTGCTCTGCTGGGTTTCCTTATCTTCCCTTTCATATGGAGCATCCCAGAAGCGCTCATCACGGCCGAACTTGCCACCACCTTCCCCGGCAACGGCGGCTACGTCATTTGGGCAGATCGAGCTTTTGGCCCTTTCTGCGGATCCCTCATGGGTTCATGGAAATTCCTCAGCGGCGTCATCAACAACGCCGCCTACCCTGTTCTCTGCGCAGATTATATGAAACTGGTTTTCCCAGTCTTCAAATCGGGACTGCCTCGCTATCTCGTAATCTCTTTCGCGACTTTGCTCTTGTCTTTCCTTAATTACACAGGATTAACGATCGTCGGCTATACCGCCGTCGCTCTGGGCACCGTCTCGCTCTTGCCTTTCCTTATAATGGCTTTTGTATCGATACCCAAGATCCATCCTCGCCGTTGGATCAGTTTAGGCCAGCCGGGGATGAAGAAGGATTGGAATTTATACTTCAATACCCTTTTCTGGAACTTGAATTTCTGGGATAACGCCAGTACTCTCGCCGGCGAAGTCGATCGACCCCAGAAAACTTTCCCAAAAGCACTTTTCTCGGCGGGAATTCTTACTTGTCTGGCCTATTTGATCCCTCTTCTAGCAACAACTGGGGCGATTGTTGTGAATCAAGATAGATGGGATGATGGGTTTTTAGCAGACGCCGCCGGAATGATCGTTGGCAAGTGGTTGAAATTCTGGGTCGAAGTCGGCGTTGTGTTATCGGCGATCGGACTTTTTGAAGCCCAATTGAGCAGTTGCTCATTCCAGCTTTTGGGTATGGCTGATTTGGGTTTTGTGCCTCGATTCTTCGCTCTGCGATCGACCTGGTTCAATACGCCGTGGGTTGGGATCTTGTTATCGAGCCTGATCACACTTGCTGTCTCGTTCATGGATTTCACTGATATAATCTCGTCAGCGAATTTCTTGTACAGTTTGGGGATGTTACTGGAGTTTGCTTCGTTTCTCTGGTTGAGAAAAAAGTATCCAACTTTGAAGAGGCCTTATAAGGTTCCGATGGGGATGCCGGGGTTGGTGGTGATGTGCTTGGTGCCAACTGGGTTTTTGATCTTTGTAATGGCGATTGCAAGTAAACTAGTTTATATTGTGAGTGCTTCACTGACTGTTGTTGGGGTTGCTGGGTATTTCGTTATGGGGTTCTGTAAATCTAGGGGGTTGTTTGAATTCAGTAAGCATGAAGATGAAGAAGACATTGGAGGTATTAGAGAGGCCTGAGCGGGAATGAATGCTTCTGTCTTCAACAATAGATGTGATTAACACTGGAGAAGAAAAGAAAAAAGTTAATTTCTGTGAGACATTCTTCATTGTTTGGTTGGATCTTGGCTTGTGTTGCTGTGAGCCATTGGGTGTGAGGATAATGTATTTTATATGTTTTCCTTCTTTTAATATTTTAATTGAAAGCAATTACTGACTTCTTCTGGACAGTGAGTTATGGGTAAGCCATCTAGTTTTTAATTTCCTTGGGAGGGGAAGCTTTTTTTTTTTTCTGGGGGATGGGCTTACATGGGGTCGAGACTGTCCACATCAGAAATCTACATGCTTTGGTGAAAGTGCTCAATTGAGCATGGAGTGGCTTGGGGATTGAGTCATGTGTGTCAGGATCTATAGAATAGTTCTAAACATCCATAGAATTGATTTTATGTATAATGTTGAGAGTATTAAGCAGAGTATGATGAAATGATTTTTGGGCTGGTTCATGTTGGAGCTTTAGGCCCTGTCTGTCAGACAAGGTAAACCATGGGATCTTTAGTGTGGGATATGATTTTTGGGCTAGGAAATGGCTAGGATCCATCAATTAGTGGGTTATGATCTTTTCATAAGATAAGTGCCTCTAGCAGGCGCCCTAGTTTGTGTGCATGTGTCATTATCTAGGTCTGTCTCTTTATTTGAATGATGAGGAAATTGTATAACAACAAAGATAAACATACTAAAATCATTTGTATCATGATGATTTTTGACATTGACAGTCGCTTTGTTTAGCCTGAATCCAACAAAGATAAGCAATAAATTATACCCCTAGACTTATTTAAGTTCTTATTCTCATTCTTTGTAAAATCACAAGAAAAAAAAATCATGGGGAATGGCAGGACCATTGTATATGATTCAATTCTTGAATAATCAAGAATCATCTCCACTTTCTTATTGGAAGGGCACAAACTAAACAATTTGTCTCACTTGACCATTTTTGTCACTGAAATAGGCCCGTTAATAAGCTCAATGTCCTTGTAGCAATATAATCCAAAGGATATTCCTTCCGTTGGTAGTTGGCTTTCAGTTAGGTTAGGTAAATGCTTTACTGGGATTGTCGATAAGCAATACCTTGCAAAGATTAGCTTCTAAGACTCTCCCTGACGCCTACCAGGTAAATAAGTAAGATACCATCTTGGAGAAAAAACAAATGCTTTACTCTTTCCTTTTAAACTATTTAGAGTTGCATATTATAGACTCAATAGCTTCACTTTTAAAATGATTTCAACTTGATTAATTATTATGCCTTCAGCCTTCAGCCTTCAGCCTTCAGTGATCCTTAGGTGGCAAATCACAGCTACAGCCACTATCCTTTTTTTCTTAGAAAACGACGAAAAGTCACCATAGAACCCAAAGGATGTTGGATAATTTTCAAGTTAACAGACATGGGGAAGTGCGCGTAGATGCAAGAGATCTCTATAAACACTTGTTTGTGTCCTTTTTGGTAAGTCACTTGTTTGTACTCTATCATACCAAAAGGTGCGTACAAGTTTATCGACACATCTCCAAAGTCCCTTTTCAAGATCTATAAATAAAAAGGGAAAATCCAAAATCATCTCTTTCCAATTTCTATGTTTTTTTTTTATTGGGTGAAAACCCACTCATTTCTCATTATATATATTTTTAGAAGATTATCTCTTAAATATGTTGTTCTTCTATTCTATGTATAAAGAATGATATGCGTTGTTCTTTGTACAACAATTTATTTCATTTAAATAGAATATTTAAAAATAAAATAAAAAGAACTACTTATTTGACTGAATGAATTAACAATAAATTAGTACTAAGATTGATTAAGGTTAGTGTTTGACATTATGTCCTTAAGACAAATTTCGCTTCTGCAAGTGGTGCTTACAAACTCTTTGGGCATCTGCCTTTGTGTTGTACTCTCTCTTTTAAAACATGCTACCATGTTCTCTATATGTTTAATTCGAACATCTTCTATGATGCTTAAAATAGAATACTACAAATTTTAAATTTGGATTAAACACTTAAAATGAAGAATACATGATTTATTTATATACTTGTTCATGTTTGTTAGGAACAGACATAGAGTCACAATTCTTGGTGTTTGAACAGACACAAATATATAAGAGTTGCAATTTAGTAATTATACAGACATGTGTCAAATGGGATGAATTAATAATCACCTACATGTCCGTATGGAATAAACATGTTTAATAGGGGTGATTTAATAGTCACATTTGTGTCTATTCGGTTCAAACAGTCACAAATGGTAAAACTATAAAATCGAACGAATAAATATGCCCTTTCATCAATTTTACTAGTATTCAATTAAGCACATTTAGAAACAATTTCTCATTCACTCGTTAATGGTTTTGAGCAACCAATTATACAATGTTATTTTTTTCATTGATGTGAACATGAACCCATGTAAACTTGTCTCAAACGATTTGTGGGTTTCACTTTTATTTTGGCTCAAATATGTCTAAAACAATTAGATTTGAATTCTGGGTACAGTAAAATATGAACACTTTTTAAAACCTTTTTCCAACAAAGTATTTAAGAGTTGATCTTATGGTGTTGCAAATCGCTGATCAACGACACAATTTGGGTTGTGCTTGCTTTATTCTAGAGACAAGTTTATTAACTCGTTGTAGTCTCTATTTTTTTTTCTAAAGAACATAATAGAGGGCGGATATTGTCTTAAGGAAAACATGATCTGTGATTCGGAAATTGTCATCTCTTCTTCTACATGCTATTTTCTAACAAAGGTTGACAAAAGGCATTACTATGCATCATTAAGTAAAAGTGTCTATAATGCGCCTTTTTTAAAAAAAACTTTAAAGGGCAAAAAAAAAAAAAAAAAAAAGTAAGTATTTGAAAATTTCGGCAGACAAATAAGAAAAAACTGTATTTTTAGATATTTTATATATTTTCCATTTTTAGGTATTCTTTGAGAATTTACAAAATTTTGGGAAAGCAAATTAATTTTTCCCACTTTTAGGTATTCATTAAAAAAAGGCTAAAAATAAATAGAAAGATTTTATATAAATTAAAGAAAATTAGGAAATTTCAATAATAATAATATTATTATGAATTAGAGAATGATATAATTAGTATAAACAATCATTTATTATAATTCTATTAATAACTTGAGAAGAATATATAAGAAGACCACAAAAGACCCTAGATTGATAAGAACAAAGAGGATAAAAAAACGCTTAACGAACGCTAACCACCGCTCTCTATCAGGCGGCAGACACATCAGCGCTGAAAAGTGAATATGCACCCCTCAAAAAAGTGAAAATCACTTTTCAACACTGATGTGTCTGCCCCTGACAGGGTGCGGCGGTGAGCGTTAGTTAA